>BGPT01000228.1:289621-370279 GCA_003297045.1 Symbiodinium sp. clade C Y103
TGCGTGTCTGCGTGTCTGCGTGTCTGCGTGTCTGCGTGTCTGCGTGTCTGCGTGTCTGCGTGTCTGCGTGTCTGCGTGTCTGCGTGTCTGCGTGTCTGTGTGTCTGTGTGTCTGTGTGTCTGTGTGTGTGTCTGTGTGTCTGTGTGTATGTCTGTCTGTGTGTATGTATGTATGTTTCTATCTATGTATCTATGTATCTATGTGTCTATGTATCTATGTATCTATGTATCTATGTATCTATGTATCTATGTATTGTATTGTATTGTATTGTATTGTGTTGTATTGTATGGTATTGTTTTGTATGGTATTGTATTGTATTGTATGTCTGTCTGTCTGTATGTACGTATGTCTGTCTGTCTGTCTGTCTGTCTGTGTGTGTGTATGTCTGTCTGTCTGTCTGTCTGTCTGTCTGTGTGTATGTCTGTCTGTCTGTATGTATGTACGCATGCATGCATGTATGTATGTCTGTATGTATCTATGTATCTATGTATCTATGTATCTTTGTATCTATGTATCTATGTGTCTATGTATGTATGAACATTTAAATATCTGTATATATATATATATGTATGTAGTTATATATATATATTTATTTATTTATTTATGCATACATTTGTTATATGTATGTGGGTGTGTCATATATCATATCTCTCTCTCTCTCTCTGTCTCTCTTCTGTGTAGCCTTTTGGATCCTTTTGGCATTGTCACAGTGATCAGCTGCTGAAGTTTCAGACACAGGCTGGAGCACAGCAGCTCATGCCAGTCATCCCGATTGTAGCAGTCTGGTACTTTGTGAATCTGTGTAGTAATTTCATGAGTTCTCCGACATTCTGAGGCCGTGTGAGACTGGGCGCCTTCTCTTCTGAAGGCAATTCTCTGAAAGCCTCTGAAATTTCTGCTGCCTTCTTCCCAGCACCCGCCTTCAGGTTGAGTTGTTTCAGTCAGTCGTTTCAGTCGTTTCAGCGGATTGTATCTGCCTGTTAATTCCTTGGGTTTTGGGGCCTTATGCCTTACAGCCTTCTTCAGCCCCCAACCTTGGACCGTATCTTGAAGACAAAACTCTCAGTTGGCTCAAAAATCTGAAGAAGATTCTCTGCGCCCTACTCTTTGAATCCTTTTCTGAAAACATGACTTTCTACGAGCGGCTGGTTTCAGCCCATGTGCGACTGGAGCCTCGCGAGCCTGCCCTCTGTTTCCACATAAGAATAAGAAATTATATATATTTGAAACCCGAAAGGCTGTGCTGCATCAGCTCTTTTTGGGCCGCACAACCATATATAAGGAGTCTAGATGTGGTGCACATGTCTACGCAAAAGACAACACCACTGGTCACACCCGCAGGTGGCCACCCGCGGGTGGTAAGGAGAACCCCAAGGGTAGGGAGGCAGCGGGTTGCTGAAGCCTGAATGGCACACGGGTTCAAACACTCGTGAACTTGCTTTGCAAACACACTTGTGGTATTGGAACCCGAAACGCTGTGCTGCATCAGCTCTTTTTGGGCCGCACAACCAAAAGGAGTCTAGATGTGGTGCACATGTCTACGCAAAAGACAACACCATTGGTCACACCCGCAGGTGGCCACCCGCAGGTGGTAAGGAGAAGGCAGCAACAGCATGACAAAGCCACAAAAGAAAGCACCACATACTTACCCCAAATTACAAGTCAACTATCAGGGAAAAAGTTCTAGCCTCCACATCTTACCCCACATTGACTTGTCCACTTGCGCAGCGACGGATTTGAAAAAGAAAATGCTGGCGAAATTGAAGGACCAGCCCCTTGGAGGAAGGAGGCATAGCCAATTTTACCAGCGATGCACGTGCATCGTCCGAATAAATCCGTGCTGTGGCTTGGTCTTTCCATCGGCCACGCACCATTATACTGCGTCAAGGTTATTGGTTTTGAGGTAGTGAAAAGTTGCTCCTCCTCTGCGAATGCTGTATGGCACCAGATGGAGGTTTTGAAGTTCGAAAAAATTGCGGAGCTCAGTAAAGCATTGTCTGAAGTGAGACATCGACCACGGCCAAAGCGGTTCTTCGCGGTCCCATTGGGTCAGAAAGTATGTGCCAGGCTTTGCTGGGCATTGGGGGAGGAACCCCGCCAAAGCTTGAACGATGGCCCATGTGATTGGCGTGGCACGTTTTGGTGTGTGCTCACGACACCAATTGTTATACCACTGTTGTGATATGGCCAGCTCTGCTTTGGTCAGGGCCTCTCCTTCCTGGAAAAGATGGTTGATGTAGTCAGCAATCTGTTGATCTAGCCGACAATACGACTGGGCTAGTGGGGTCCTTTCCAGTTCCAAGTGTTTGAAAAAGAGTGAAACTTCACGCCTGTAAATGCCTAGAGTCCGAGATGAGATTCCAGCCATTTTAAGATGTCTATGCCGCGGCATGTCTTTCAAATTTTCGGCTGGGACGATCTGCATCATTCCATTTGCTGATCGTCCAAAGGTGGATGGGCAGCACATCACTCATCAGGGACAAGGCATTCACTCGGCGTAACAGCCGATTCAGGCGCAGAGAGCTCAAACAGCCCTTGGTAAGGCAGTGAAACGTCATCTGGGAGTCAGTGACATTGAAGTAGCGACCGCCCAGCTGATCCTTTTTCCGGGTCCTGCGCCTGAATTCGACTTAAAAAGGGAGAGATCTGCAGCACGTTGATGTGCTGGTCCTGCTTCCATGCAAATGCCAGTTTGACAGACCAGTCCCATTTGAAAGCAGGGTACGGTGACATGCTGCTTTCACTGCCGTTCTCTGCGCATCTTAACAGCTTCACGTCTGTCCCACGCAAGCAGACATTGCGGAGTAGCATTTTCAAATGCTCTCTCTCATTCCCTTGGGTCATGGTACTCATGACTTCCATGATCTTGGCGACAGCGCTTGAGGCGACTGCAGGATTTTGGAAACCCCGGGTTGAGGTCCGAAGCGCTGCCATGAGAGCTCCCATTTCGTCGAACACGCCCGCAGACGGCGACGGCTTCAGGAGCTTGAGCTGATTCTTCAGGCAATCAGCATACAAGAGGCACCACCTCCAAGGATATTTCTCAGCGGTGTCAAAGACCAGACCATCCCCTTCCTCATGTACTTCGGCCTGCATGGCCGTCACAAGTGGGTGTGCATCATTCTGTGCACTTCCGGAATGTTGTGCACCAGCGCAGTCCACTTTGTTCGCCTGCCTCCAAAGCAGCAGTGGGAGAAGGCCGTGGTGAAGAAACCCGGCAATTCACACACTTCCAAAGCCTCAGGAATAGACCAGATGTGCGAGAACCATGGATGTTCCAAGGATGCATATCTCCCCTGTTGATGGGCATCCTTCAAACCCTGGATTGACCGTTTGGCCATGGCACTGCCTTGCTGGGTCTTGATTTGATTGGCCCGGGACAAATTCGGGAGCCTCCATGGATGGTCACTGGAGGCCCCTGAATCCAGCAGTCGTCAGAATTGGCCTACCTCTGGCCGCTGTAAAAGTCTTCCATTCTGGCGCCCTGTGGCTGGCTGACAAATGCCCATCGTCCTCAAACCTGCCTAGGCAATCACGCCCCAAAGGTGAGAAGAAGTCCCAACTGCCCTCCCTGAGTTTGTCCAACGGAGGTTGCACAAAAACTCCGGCCAGGGCTACTGCCTTGGTCAATGGGCAGTTGGGTCCAGAGAACCTCTCGCCGAAACTGGCTCTTCCCAGCATCTCTCGGGCGCACCCGTGCCGGTGGGAGGCAAAGCAATCAATGCAGCATGCCTTGAAGCCACAATCGTTTGGACAGTCATAGCCGGGCGTTGTGCCAACATCCAGAGCGCCGCCGCACTGGCCACAGAGCCCCTCAAAAGCCAGCTTCTCGGGGATCTGCACCGCATCTTGTTTGAATGCCGTTGCGGAACAGCTACCGCCCCCACTGGGTGAGGCATCAGTGCAGGAAACTTCCGGCGACAAAATGGCCCTCAAGTTTGTCTGACTCAGGGGGGATTGCACACACAGCGTCATGATTTCATCCACCACAGCTGCATGTGGGGCAACCTCACCATCCTTTGCCTTTTCGATCAAAGGGAAGATGCCGGCCAATCCTGAAAACATGGGTCGCCTGAAGGTGGCCATAAAGGCCGTTTCCCCTGACCAGTGTCTCATCTGGAACTCGTTCCAAGAGCGTCTGGCCATCAGGGCAAGCGACAGCTGGATGTAATTTCTCAGCTTGTCTGACCCCAACTTCAGGACACCTCGCCGGCCACAAAATTCACCGCCTTGCATGCCTCCAGCGCAGGCGTGGATCAACTGCTTCCCTTGATTTCTCGGCAACCCCGCTTGGTCACAGGCTTCATTGAAGCTTTGATGATAGACCGACATTTCAGTTCCCTCCTTTTCGAGATCAATGTCAACCTTCTTGATGATTTCAATCATTTTCAATCTCATCGAAGTTGTCAAGATAAACCACAGCAAAACTCTTGCCCGCAGGCAGTGGTTTGTTCTTTTCTGTGGAAATCTCTTTGGGAACCTTGGCGCCGCGGAAGACAAGGTCTCTCACCGCTTCTTGAACCAGGGCTACGGCGGAATGCGAGCCCATTGGCACGACGCTAAGCGCCGGCCGGATTTGAGTCCCTGGCTCTAGTCCCATCGCTGCCCCACCAACTTTCTTGCTGTAGCTAAAATAGGGCAGCCATGCATCTGGCATGGAAAAGAGGTTGAACGCGGACTGCAAGTCCTCGCTGTCAAGGTACAGGCCCTCGTTCTGCTCCAGCATGATGCCGGATAATTGGCCACTGTACGGCAACGTGTCCTGTGATCCAGTCAGAGGAACTGTGACCGAATTTATTGGCACCATGATTGAAATGAATCGTTGCGCCGCGACGGTCTTGCCATCGATCACTTTTTCCTTGTAGACCGCCCCTGCACCACTGGTGATGAAGTGTCCTTGGCGATCCTTGGGCACCAGCTCATCTCTGACAGGGCGCGTCATGCCTCTCTGCCAGGCGGCATGCACAATGTTGAACCATTCTGAGTCACTGGCGCGCATGCGTTCGCCGGCAGTCTCTCCCGCGGGAGGAGCAAGTCAGCAGGGTTAGCCATGGCGGCTGTTTCTGGCGATAAAAACGCCTCGATGGGTTGTACTCCTGCTTGCCCAACTTTCGGCCAGGCCATCACCACCTTGTCACACTCAAGGTCCTCCATGTACTCCACTGGTCTGCCAGCGTTGTCATATTTCTTGGATGACAGGAGCTTGTCAAGGCAGCAAAGTGTCTGCCGAGAGGATGTTGGCGCTGAGCGTCAATGCCATCCTTGACAAAGCCTCGACCTGGCAGGGTGACAAATTGTCTTTGGCAGGGACACATATTGGTTTGGCCCAACCAGTGCAATACTGGAAGTTGATCACCATGACCACGGCTTTCAGCCAATCCACATTGTTATCGTCCACATTTGGTATCTGGGTGTTAATGCGCCACACTGGGATGGGCAAGATGCCACCATGCGCCTCAACAGCTGCCGACCCCGATGAGGTGGTGGGTTGCGCGGCCAGGCAACAAGACCGGACAAAATTGCCCAGCGGGGTTGGCATGGTTGACATCAGCTCCAGCAGGTGGCGACAAGGTCAGTGAATGTTGAACGCAGCTTGAACAGGTCCTTGATATAGTTTGACCAGTCACCAAGGCTCTCAGCTCGGCGGAGATTCATGCGGAGTAAATTTACTGGGCATCCGTCCATGTCCTCAGAGAGATCGGAAGGGACTTCGGGCTCAAAGTCATTGGACTCAGCCATCGCTCTCGCAGGAGGTCGCTTAAGAGCTCGAGGCTTTGCATCAGGGCTTTTGACCCTTCTTTTCCCACGACCGGCCGCAGCCTGGGGATGACCCTCCTTTGGGGTTGAGTCAGCCGTCAAGCGGCTGGGGCTTTTTCGCCTTCGTGAGCGGGAGGCCAAGCGGATCCTCCGGCGCGCCCCTTCTTTGTGTCTCCCTTTTGAGGAGGCCTCCACTGGGTCTGTCCCATGGCGGCTTTCATCTTCTGTTCGGCGTTTTGTTCTTTGGACGCCATCAGGATCTCGTCTTTCTCCACCAGAGACGCGCCCTCGGGCGGAATGAGTTCCAGGAATTGGGCTCGACTCCACGTCTGGTCGGCGAGGTACAGCTCCAGAGCTTTGTATCTCATGTGACAACACGTCCCCCGCCCGATCGTGGGGCCCTTGAGCTATCAGGTCTAGCGCTTTTGCTATGGACCTCAGTTCCCTGCTTGTCCTCAGGTTCAGGCGATCTCGATATTGTGGAATCAGAACTGTCAGAAAGTATGACGTGGGGCCCTCCTCCCGGGCCAGGATGCCCTGCATCTTCTTGAGCAGCCTCGCTGTCAATCTTCCCGGCTTCTTCTCGGCATACTCTTGAAGATGAAGATGTTTGGACGTCCCGGAGGGCCCCGCGTGAAAAACCTGCCCGTCCTTGTCATCCAGCTCATCATTCGAAGAAATCTCATCATCACTTCGGCCATCATAGCGCTGGCGCTGCCCTACTCCATAAGGGCCTCTGTCGGCTTGGTCGTTCTTCCTACGCCGTTTCACTCTGCGCTCCTTGCCTGAGGAAGACGTGGAGCTTCGGCGCTTCTTCTCCTTCCTTGACTTGGATCGCTTCCGGCTCCTGGATCGTTCCTTGCGTCTTGGACTTGGCGATCTCTTCTTGCCAAACCACAGTGCTGGCTTCTTGTCTCTTTCTTCTGAGCGGCTGTCCCGGCGCCTGTCACGATTCCTTTCATCTTTACTCCTGCCCTTTTCTCCACCGCGGTCGGGGGCTTGAGCTTTCCTTCCTTTGTCTTTTATCTTCCCCCCATCAGGGGCCGTCTCCCGCTTCAAAGCAGCTAGTCGTCTCCTGACTTCAGGTTCGTCGTCATCATCGACACCAGCAATTGACCCAGCGTCCGAGATGCTCCACTCTAGGTCGGCTCCACGCCTCTCATCCCGGGGTGCGTCTCTGCGCTGCCTGCCCCTCGGGGCGCCCCCTGTCAGCTTTGCAACCTCATCTTCAACGTCACGCTTGGCGTCACCACTTTTGAACCAAGCCACCTTGTAGCTGATGATGTCCCCAGACTCGAGACTTCGGAAATAATCCGTGTGGAACACTTGCAACCCCTTGCGTTGGGTGTTCCTGCAATCACTTTCCACCACAGTGCAAAAGTGGAGCCAGAATTTGCGCTCAAACTCATGCCCAGCCCCTCACGGAGCCACCATTGAAGATGACAGCTGTCAGCTTCCCCAGCATCCAGAGACCATCCTTTCTCCTCTGGTCTGAGCTGAGCACTCTCCATAGTCCTCGACCTTGCTCGTGGTGCTCGGCGTTATACAAGGTCGTCTCAAAATACTCGCCCTTCTTGACCTCGAACTCCTTGAAGAAGTCCGGATTGTCTTTAAGGTGGATCCACAGGCCGGGCATACCTGAGATCACCAAGGGGAACCGACCCGCAGGTCTCCAGCCCGCAGGCTGTCCCCTTTTCACAACGGCTTAGGTCTGGCCCTCAGGCCGTAAAACCCTTGCTGAAGCCTGAATGGCACACGGGTTCAAACACTCGTGAACTTGCTTTGCAAACACACGCGTGGTAATATATATATATATATATACATATATTCATAACATTTCATAACACTAGGTGTGACATGAGACATGGGTGGAACTTCCCATCCAGTGGGATCTCGTCCCATCTCATCGCCTTCTCTTTGAAGAGCTTTATGACATCTGGCGGCTTGGATGGCATTGAGGCAGGCTTGGGTGGCGCTCCTGAGCAATTCAATGCACACAAGGCTCGCAAGGGCACTATGGGCACACAATTCAAATCACACTCTGTTGCCCTCTGGTGCACTCTGTTGCACTCGCAACTCAAGAATTCAACAAAGTTCCCCACCTGAGGCTTTCTTCACTGGCTTCTTAAGTTTCTTCATTGTTGATTCAAATTTCTTGTAGTTCTCGGTCTCTTTAAACTCTCCTAGCTTTGCCTAACGCACACGCCAACTCAAGCAAGTGCTTTTAAATCAAGGCCCCTCATCACACAGTGATCCCAGTGATCCCAGCGAAAGTCAGGCAATGAGAACGTATGTGATCAATATGAGAACCTGAGATCTTTTCGGAGAAAAAACTCATTTCGATTAGTTCGAATAAGTCATTCTCAACTTCGAACACGTGCTGCACGTGCTGAGTGTTGCAAAGTCTCGCAGCCACCGGAGGTGAGCAAGGGAGGTGGGTTCAATGTGGGCACACGGTGAGCACAAGAATGCACAACAAATCACGACAGATCGCAACAGGTCACACGGTGTGACACGGTGTACCTCGTATTCTTGGAAGAGCGTCATGCCTTTCTCCTGATATACGCTCTTCTCCTCATCACTCATGGCTTTCCTCGACACTGCAAGTGCGAGTTCCATCTATGAAGGAAATGAGCGCCCCTGCTGTCAAAATGACAAATCTGGTGTCACTCCACAGCTGCATTCAGGAGAAGAATAGTACCACTTCTCCAGGCCAGTCTCTGTCTCTCTCTGCATTGGTCTCTGTATTTCTCCGTACCCCCAGGTCTGCTTTGAAATTGGACAAGTCTCCAGCTGTTGGTGATCTCGGCTTTCAGATCAGCGCCCTTCAAATCTGGTCTCGCCTGGCTCAAAAGTCAAAGTAGCCAAAAGCTTCTGACCAAATTGGAGGAGACTCTTTAGGCTGTGGAACGCACACGGTACGTGCAAGTGGTTTCTGGAACCCAGAGTTGCAAATCCTTGAATCGACTCACATTCTCATGGTATCTTATACCGAAAATGCTCGGAGGTAGCAAAGTATCAGTCTCAGCTCGTCTCAGCACGTATTTGTTGGGAATCTGCTACACAACGCATGCTGACTTCGATACATAGCACGCGTTTGCGCAAACTGTTCTCTTTCAAAACCTATTCGCGTGATGAGCAGAAACGTGCGAAATACCCCGCCTTTTTCAATTCCTTCACCTTGTCCCGAAAATACAGCTGCAGGTGGCCAAGGGGTTTCTTGGGCATATCAGTAAGGAACTTGTCTTTCGCAACTGCAGTCCTCGCAGGAAGAGCATTCCAGGGCTAAACGAGACTGAGCCGTAATGAATGCGCGATTAAAAGGTTAGTCAAAACTTGAAGAGATATATATATATATAATGGGAAATGGGTGTGCCTTCCTAGAGATAAATTACCACAGCGGAATGGGCTATGAGAATTCATTGATATTTCTGAGTTCTGTATTGGAAACCTTTGCAGAAGAAACGGAGGTCAAACTATCTGAGATTGTCTGAGCCAGCCCTAACTTCTCAAAGTTCAACGAGCTTCGCCCTGCTCTTCTGGATCACTCTCACCTGGAATCCAGGGCAAAGTCAGCTGACGGCACTAAGGACTGCGACGCAATAACTGTTGAAATTTGAAGAAAATTGAGTAAACTTGAGTAGGGTATAAGGCATATGAAGGGATATACGAAAGGACATAAAGGCGGGTATTGCAGGAGTGTGAAGCCCACAAGCGTGGAATCCTGGGTTTGAGGACTTTCATCTAAACCTGTGCTTCACGAGAGAACTGGCTCTTGAAAGGACCCACATACAGGGTAAGGACATAATTTGGAGACTACCAAAAATGTCAGCAGGAAATACGTTTTAGCATCTGCCTGATCATCCAATTTCGCCTGTGCTGTATGAAGCGAAAGGACATGAAAACGTCTGTCCGTCCCAGGCTTTCAGGCGGACCTAGTTCAAGTGTGTGGAGCTGGAATGCTGTAATGTTCAAAAAGAAAAGAGAATGACAGCAAGGTGTTGTGAGATGTGCTCTTTGTGCTCTGAAAGACTATTTGGCGGAAGGGTGCAAACATGCTCAAAAGGTGCAAAAAAATCAGAAACTTAGCAAACAACTGCTGACAAGAAAATGCGGAAAAAACCAGTTGAAGAAGACATATTGTTCCGAAACAGAGTCGCGAGAAGCATTGCGACAATGCAACGAAATTTTGGATAGATCAAGTGTGAAAGAGTGTTGAGAAAAGAGCGGCGAAACAAATGTTGCTACTCAGCATGAGCGTTCAAGCTGTTTGCAAAAGACATAGTCAAAGAGGGTCAGAGAAAAGACTTCGCCAAGAAAAATGGCGTGATAAGCTGTTGGAATAGATTTCAAAGAAGTCTTGAGAAAATGCAATCAAACATGCAAGTGTGGTTCAGGAGGTTGCGGTGGTCCAGGAAGTTGCACTGAACCTTTCTCTGGACTAAGATCCTGAAGCTCACATGTTCAGGGAAAAATAGTTCGAAAAGAAATGATCTAAGAAGTGGCCAAGAAAAGAGCAAAGGAACTGGAAAAGAGTTGGAAACCATGTCTAGCGGTGATGGGAGAGGAAGAAAAGAAGTTCAGTATTAACACCAATAATACCGCACAAGGCGGCAGCAGAAGTTTCAAAGATAGGAAACCTGATTGGTTGCTGCGACGCATGGATGACACAGCGAACCCACTGATGGATCGAAAGGTGGCACCGGCTCTGAATCTCTCTCTATTTTTAAGTTTCCTTCTCTCTGTGTCTCTCTCTCTCCCTCTCTCTCTCTCTCTTTCTATATTTTTATCTGTCTCTCTCTCTCTCTCTCTCTCGCTCTCTCGCACTCTCTATTTCTATCTCTATCTCTATCTCCCTCTTCATCTATCTATCCATCTATCTGCCTGCCTGCTTGCCTATCCATCTGTCTATCTCTCTCTGTCTCTCTGGCTGGCTCTCTTCTCTCTCTCACTCTCTCACAGTCTATCTAGTTCTCTATCCATATATTATATATATATATATGTCTCTCTGTCAATCTCTCCCAATCTCTGTGTCTCTCTTTTTCTCTTTCTAGCCCTCTCTCTCTCTGTCCCTCTGTCCCTCTGTCCCTCTGTCCCTCTCTCTCTCTTTTTCTCTTTCTCTCTTTCTCTCTCTCTCTCTCTCTCTCTCTCTCTCTCTCCCCGTATCGATCTGTCTCGGTGCCTTATCTACCTGCCTGAAGAAACGGTCCTGCCAGAACGAAGTAAATTCTGCGAGACTTCCTCCTAAAGGTCACAGCAGCTCGGAAAGGAAGAAATTGTGCAAGACTGCAAGACTTCCTGAACTTTCGATTTTGGCAACGTCAAGAACGAAGCAATTTTGCGAGACTTCCTTCAAACACGGACAATGGAGTGCAGAGTTGACGGCTTCCTACCAATGCGATTTGCGATTTTTCCACCCCATCTGTCTAAAGTATTGCGCCTGCCACGAAAAAGCGCAGCCAGGTCATACGAAGTGCCGCACCTGTCAGGCAGAATCATGTTAGGAAACCTGAAGATCTGATGTTAGGAAACCTGAAGATCTGATGCTCCAAAATCCAACCCATCTCAGGAAATCAGCGCCTTGACCTCCCAACATGTCTGAACAAAATGCCTCTTGTATACAAGCCCCTCACGTACACTCCCTTTTGGCAAGGTGCAAAATCCAGCGCGCGTGCCACGCAAGACCGCATCTGAACTTGAAAAAATGGTCCAAGACCGTCAGTTTTTCGCACTTTTGACTTCGACATATGCTTCGCGCCAGAACGGCGTGCACTTTTTCAAAATTACAAACTCCAAAAGTGCTCCGAACCAAACTTCCAAGAGTGCTCCGACGCTGCGATGCTTTTGCCATTTTGACATGCAAACGTGCTTCGTGCCACAACGGCGTGCACTTTTTCAACAGCTCAACGTCCAAGAGTGCTCGGAATCCGGTGTGGTTTGAACATTTTGACTTGGAAATGGGTTTCGCGCCACAACGGCATGCAATTTCTGATCTCTTATCCGACCAGATGGCCCCGCATTCGCGGATTTAGCGAGCCTACTTTTCGACCCTCCTGAGCTTCAAAACAATGGAAGAACACAGTGCTTCGCGACTTTTCTGACTTTTCGTGCAGGTTGATCTTCTTTTTACTGACTCTCTTCTCTGACTCTTTCTCTTCTGACTCTTTCTCTTTGTCTTTTCTGACTCTTCTCACCACTGTTGCTTCATCTGTCCACAAGTCGGAAGTTTGACTTCTAAACTTCCTTCGATTAAGTAATACCGCGGTACGGGTAGAGCCGCACAAGGCGGCGGCGGAAGATTCAGAGATAGCTGGTAGAGGGAACTCACTGATGGATTGACGGGCAATTAGCTGACTGAGGCTCCGAGCCTCTGTCTTTATCCATCTATCTTGTTCTGTCCGTCTCTCTCTTCATCTCCTTTGTCCTTAGCTTGTCTGTCTGTTTGCCTTTCCCTGTGCTTATCTACTTTTCTGATTTTCTATGTAGCTTCATCTCTTTCTATCTATCTCTCTTTTTCCCCACAACATTGTGTGGGGTTCTTGTTTTGATGCTCTGCACCCGGCGCTTCCTCACCTTCTCCTCCTCCTCCCGCGTCCTCCTCCTACACATTGTCACAAACAACTCTCTCACAAACAACATTGTCACACACAACTCTTTCACGTACAACATTGTCACACACAACTCTTTCACATACAACATTGTCACACACAACTCTTTCACATACAACATTGCCACACGCAACATTGTCACACACAACTCTCTCACACACAGCATTGTCACACACAACTCTTTCACATCGTCACACAAATGCTTGTCACACACAACTCTTTCACACACAACCTGGTCACACACAGCACTTTCACGCACAACTCTTTCACACACAACATTGTGACACACAACTCTCTCACACACAACTCTCTCACACACAACTCTCTCACACCCAACTCTCTCACACACAACTCTGTTTCAGAACTTACTCACGCAACACTCTCTCACACACAACTTATTCACATACAATTCTCTCACACACAACTTACTCGCACACAACTCTCTCACACACACACACAACTCTCTGACCGTGTGGCAGGCGTGGCACTTGGTGACATCCACGTCACTTTCGTGTGGCAGGCATGGCACTTACGGCACTGGGCTGGCTCTGGGGGCTGCCTTGGTCGCCGCTGGTCACAGCTTGGTCGCCGCTGGTCGCGGTGGGCGCCGCGCCTCTCTTGCGTGGCAGGCGTGGCACCTGGCGACATCTGCCTGACTTTTGTGTGGCATGTGTGGCACTTACGGCACTGGGCTGGCTCTGGGGGCTGCCTTGCTTGGCTGGTCGCCGTGGGCGCCGCGCCTCTCTTGGCGTGGCGCTTGGCGACATCTGCCTGACTTATTTTGTGTGGCAGGCGTGGCACTTGGTGACATCTGCCTTCCTTTCGCATGGCAGGCGTGGCACTTACGGCGCTGGGCTGGCTCTGGTTTCACACACAGCACCTCCACATACAATTTACACAACTTTGTCACACACAGCACTTTCACACACAACCCTTTCACACACAACATTGTCACACACAACTTTCTCACATACAACTTTGTCACACACAACTCTTTCACACACAACTTTGTCACACACAGCTCTTTCACACACAACTCTTTCACACACAACATTGTGACACACAACTCTCTCACACACAACTCTCGCACACACAACTCTCTCACACACAACTCTCTCACACACAACTCTCTCACACCCAACTCTCTCACACACAACTCTGTTTCAGAACTTACTCACGCAACACTCNTCTCACACACAACTCTCTCACACACAACTCTCTCACACCCAACTCTCTCACACACAACTCTGTTTCAGAACTTACTCACGCAACACTCTATCACACACAACTTATTCACATACAATTCTCTCACACACAACTTACTCGCACACAACTCTCTCACACACACAACTCTCTGACCGTGTGGCAGGCGTGGCACTTGGTGACATCCACATCACTTTCGTGTGGCAGGCATGGCACTTACGGCACTGGGCTGGCACTTACACACACACACACAACCTTGTCACACACAACTCTTTCATACACACACACACAACTCTTTCACACACAACCTGGTCACACACATCACTTTCACACACAACTCTTTCACACACAACCTTGTCACACACAACTCTTTGACACACAACCTGGTCACACACAGCACTTTCACACAAAACTCTTTCATACACAACCTTGTCACGCACAACTCTGTCACACACAACTCTTTGACACACAACTTTGCAACACACAGAACTGTCACACACAAGTTCTTGAACACAATCTTTCTTCCACCATGTCCTTTCTCTTTCCTGCCTTTACTATCTCATTTTCACATCTGTTGTGTGCTTCTTGGAAGAAGTTGACTTGTGGGGTTATCCGGTCCTTTAATTTCTTTATCTCGATCGCGATGTCCATCTCCATTCCTATCTCTATCGCTCTCTCCCTCTTTATCCCTCTATCTATCTGAAAGGAAGCAGGTGGGCAAGAAGTCCTTTTAAAGTGGAGTTGGCAGGTTCAAAACG
Organism: Symbiodinium sp. clade C Y103; assembly: GCA_003297045.1. Classification (NCBI taxonomy): domain Eukaryota; class Dinophyceae; order Suessiales; family Symbiodiniaceae; genus Cladocopium; species Cladocopium sp. clade C. The sequence goes on from BGPT01000228.1 coordinate 303,948, forward strand.
AAGCAGTTCTACCGGACTTCCTTCACAAGCGGACGGTGACAGGTCCAAAAAGAAGCAATTCTGCGAGACTTCCGAGACGTCCTTAGTTTTGGAAACTGACAACGTCAAGAATGAAGCAATTTTGCGAGACTTCCTTCAAACACGGACAATGGAGTGCAGAGCTGACGGCTGCCTACCAATGCGTTTTGCGATTTTTCCACCCCATCTCTCTAAAGTACTGCGCCTGCCACGAAAAAGCGCAGCCAGGTCATACGAAGTGCCGCACCTGTCAGGCAGAATCATGTTAGGAAACCTGAAGATCTGATGCTCCAAAATCCAACCCATCTCAGGAAATCAGCGCCTTGACCTCCCAACATGTCTGAACAAAATGCCTCTTGTACTTCGAATGTCCCACGCCTGCCATGGTTTTTGCAACCCCTCACGTACACTCCCTTTTGGCAAGGTGCAGAATCCAGCGCGCGTGCCACGCAAGACCGCATCTGAACTTGAAAAAGTGATCCAAGACCGTCAGTTTTTCACTTTTGACTTCGAAATGTGCTTCGCGCCACAACGACGTGCACTTGTTCAACCCCTCAACGTCCAAAAATGATGCGAACACGCGGTGCTTTTGCCATTTTCACTTCGAAATCTGCTTCGCGCCATCACAGAGTGCACTATTTCAACAGTTGAATGTCCAAAAGTGCTCCGAACCCAACGTGCTTTCCACAAGTTGCTTCATCTGTCCACAAGTCGGAAGTTTGACTTCCAAACTTCCTTCGATGATGCAGCGAAGTCTTGACTTCAATTCAGCCCGTTCTAACATGAAGGCCCAAGACTGAAACAGGAAGAATCTGCAATTGAGGCAAACCCTCCCAAAAGTAGTAAAGTACATGGGGGTTGGAAACCCCAGCCATTCCCCAGGCTACTGTTTCGTCACAAGCCTATGGTTTGCCACAGTGGACCCCGTGTCTCAGGTTTATCAAGACAGATCATTACCAACGGATAAGATTGCGTACGCACTTTGCTGCAAATCTAGAGAGGCCATGCCGACCAGGCAGCCTTCTTGGCATACTGCTTACCCTCGTCACTTTCGTGGAAAGCCTCAGACTCCAGCTTGCAAGGCCAAAGCAAATCTCCTAGCTATGTCCATCCATGTTTCCATCCATTTCTCCATCCATTTCCCCTGCTTTGATTCCCAGTGACTTTCAGGGTCTCTTGGTAATCTTTCTGCATCTCAGCCTCTTTTGCTGTATACCTGCTCCTCTCCTGCCAAACCAATCTTACAGCGTTGAAGGCGCAGCAGGTTGGTTTCAGCACACTGTTCTGGCCTGTCATGGGACTTTGTTTTTTTGATGTTTTTTTTCATACAACTACAGTGTTGCAGTCCTCTTCGCTCAATGAGTCCCACATTTCTTGCAGCTTCGCAAAGTCATCTACATCATTCCTCCGAGGGTAAATGGACAGCATGGCCGGAAGAGAAGAAGACGAAAACTTGCAGAATGTCATGCACGCTCAGTATCTTCAGAATATTCAATATATTCAGTGCGTGGGTTCTGCATCAAAGTGCTTCCACTTTCCAGCACTTGGGACAGGCACCTCTTCTCCAGGAAGAAGATTCGTCTGGCCTTTGGTGGCTTCGAAGGCATGCTTTCTGGACGGTCAGGCAGCGGCTGTAATTTCATGCCATTCTTCAATTTCTTGATCCTTGGAGAACGCGGAGAACATTGGATAACAAAAACTTCTGAACAAGGCCTGAGAGAGTCTGAAAGGTCTGAAAGGTCAGTCTGACTCGGGCGTACAGAGGGCAGAAAAGCAAAGCCGTGCTGCAGTGCAATTCACATCCATTCACCCTTTTCATTCTTTCTTGACACAAATTACTTTGCATGTGCAAAGCATGTGCAGCTGGATGTCACTTTTTTCTTCCGGTGCAGAAGGGATCGAACAGGAACCTTCAAGGTCTTTGCTTCATCCATGTACTCCTTGCGGATTTCATTCATTGGTACGAACCCTTAGATTGTGCCAACCCTGCGAAGCTTTACAGATTTTGATTCTAGATTCTAGATGATTGTGAGAAGTTGGTTCGGACATGATACTGGCCCAAAAGCTCATGAATTCTGCAGGCTGAATCCGCTCTCCAACTTCCAGTCCCAAGGCAAGGTGAGAATGGTGAGCCGCAAGTCTCTGTAAGTGTCGCATTCTGAGCATTTGTGACCCACGGCGATGAACAGCGGGCCTTCCACTTGGGAAGTTCCATGTAGGTCTTCACCTCTGCCTCCCACTGCTTGGTTTTCTCCTTCCGCTTCTCATCGTAGACATTTTGTGTCTCCTGCCATGCTGCCAATGTGGCCCCAGATATTCCAAGTGGTTGAAACTGCTTTCACATTGGAGGAATAAACCTATACATATCTTTACGGTGTTTAGGAATGTTTAGGATACAGGGAACAGAATTTGCAGACTCCTTGTCAAGCTTTGCCCACTCCGCCTTGTATTCGGCTACCTGCATGATGAAACGGCGTGATGCATCGCTTGGTTTAAGGGCAACGGTCAAAAGATGTCAAAAGCCTGTGGTGAGTCACACTATGGTGGGTCACACCAGAAGCCGCTGACAGGATGAGCACCACAAAGCATTTATGAGCATATGAGGGAGAAAAAAAACACTGTTGGAGTAGCTCTTCAAGCTAGACTTCAAGAAGAAACGGGTCATTGTTTCTGTCTTCAAATTCCCCTCATTCATTGAAAACCAATCGACACATTTGGTAACCTCTAGTGGCATATGCTGCAGAAAGGTCCAACCAAATAACATCCATGTGAAGCTGAAACAGCCTCGTCCAAAGCACTACTCAAATCTCGCACCACTTCGGCACACCATTCTAACATATTATCCCATATCCTAACATATGCTAACATATCCTAACAACCTAACCTGACCACAGCACGGCACAACCAGTGCACAACCACTTGTTGGAAAAATATCTGGACAAGCTGGACAAAATTCAAATGCCCACGAGGTCGACCTCAAACCGCTCTTGACGCAAATCAAAAATATTCTGGGAGAGTCTCTTAGCATCTAAGAGAATCTATCATCATCTATCGTATTCCAAATCGTTTGTTTTACGTATTTACATGCCTGAAAGCTGATCCCTTGAACATTAAACACCATGGACAGTCACATTACCAGCTATCAGCCTGACCTTCTGGAAGAATGTCAATATACACATGTGTGTGCGTGTGTGTGTGTGTGTGTCATCGAATAGTTGTACATATTATATCATGTCTATTGAATCTATTGGCATCTCTGGGCCACGAAAAACTCTGTGATTGAAACTACCAATGAAAAAAATAGTTACTACTTGAATGACCAACTGGCAGGACCTGGCAACGAATCCACTCGCGCCTCGTCCTTGGCCGCTTGTCGGCTCTTCTTCTTAGGAGCTCCTTCCTCTCCAACCGCCTGCCTCAACGGCACTCAAAAATACCCAAAAGAAAAATAACAAAAAACAACTCTGAAAACAATTCCTCGGCTCTGCGCCAAGTGCAAACATGCTCAAAGCATAAGACAAAATGCACACAAAAATAATATGGAAATCCAGCAGGAGTGGAAGACCGTGAGTCTCAGCAACGGCAAGCCTCTTCTCTCCAACAAAAATGGCGAATGCTGTCTTTGGAGGCTCTTTGGGTGCATCGTTGAGGAACTTTAACGTCATCACCTCTAGCGTTGTCAATCGTTCGCATATGATATGTCATGCATTGACTGAATTGTGTTGAGATGTTTTCTGCGAACAGAAATGCCCCTGTTCCGGGTCAATGGCAATAAAGGTGGCTCCCAAGCTAGCGCTCACTGCAGCGAAGGCGGCATGCAACGGACAACGTCTGTTTTACTCCTTGTCTGGCGGCTTGATTCCCTTGACACCCCCCATGTGTAGGGCGCTTCAGCCACTACACACGAGAAGGGATGTAAAATAGGAGAAATGAAATTTATCTAGCTTCACTGTACACGCCATTGCTAAGCTAAGTGCAAGCATCCATGGCTGAGCGGAGCTCAGACACATGGAATCATGCGGAGGTTGACCGGCAGTCAAAACCTCAGGGCGACTACAACACCCTAAGCTACGTGCAGCCACGCTATGAGATCAGCTACAAAATTTTAATTCAATGCATTGAAAAGAAATACAGCGACGTGCTGTCTTAGACTCGGAGAGGTGAGAACAGCGAATTTCAAGACTCTACATGAAAACCGCCTCGCTCAGATTCCTCTCATAAGGTGATGTCGGCGTCACCTCTCGCCACTCATCATATAGTCCGCATAGCTCAATAATGCTCAATATGGAGGTTGGTATTTTCATCGTTTCTGTTTCTTCCATTTTGCCCAAGGAGGGTCCAATTTGGATGATGATGATGACCCTTTCCCTTTTCCTGCGCCTTTGCTGGGCTGACTGGGTTGACTGGATTGACTTCCTCTGGCGAACGATGCATATGTCTCATTGACGATTGCGCCCATGTTTTGCCGTACTTCCATCGGCGCGGAAGGCATCAGATTTTCCTTCGTTTGCTTCTTCCCACGCTTCTCTTCGGCTGCGGCTTGCCCCCACGCATGTTCAATATTGTCTTGTAGAACAGGTGGAAGTCGAACTCCACAGTGTGCAGAAATGATCGCAATCTCCAAGTTTCGATGTCGCTTTCGGGTAGCGTAGTAGATACCTAGCGCCGGCAAACACAAACATGTGTCACCGTACTCGCGGACATCATCGGCCTCACGGAAGTATGTGTAGGTGGTGACGTTCGGGTAAGCTCCTTTGATCGCCCTGCGAAGGAAGTTCGTGATGATCTGACGCATCCTCCTGCGACGAGTCATGTCCGCCTTATCTTCCCTGCTGGGGACGTAGAACCTTAGTTCATCAGGACTGATTCCTGCCTCCACCATAAACGACGTGATCTTCTCGATCTTGATTGCCGTCTCACCCATCATCAGCATGATCTCAAAGGGTCGTCCTTCCCACAACATTTCGTCAGGGTGGCTCGGGTCTGGTTTTTCTCGGAAATCGAAGAAACTTCGAAGGGATGTCAAAGTAGGAGGTGCTAGTTGACCATCATCAGTTGTTCCGTTGAAGGGAACGAGCTTGTCGAGGTCGAGTCGAGATCGGCTGTCGTGCTCGAGCATGCCCTTGAAACGCTGTGGTGACAACCAGGTTTTGTGGGTGTAATAATCAGCATAGAAACACGAGATGTAGACCATCATGGCATTGTCCAAGATCTGCGGCGAGATCTCATCGGGGTCGATGTTGGTGACTGCTTCATGTGCCTCTGGCATCTTCTTTACCCCGATTTGCAGATTCTGAGCCCATGTCGGGAATTGTCCCAGGAACGTCTGCTCTGCTTCAATTCGGCGCTGTTCTCTGCCTCTCTCCTCTGCATTGTCGTCACCAATCTTTTGATCTTCCTCAGAGATCTCCTCCTCCTTCATGTCCACATCATCGTCTTCATTATAAGCAACTTCGTTCTCATCAAATGAGAACCCTTCAAGGTCTCGATGGACCTCTTCGAATTTGGTGTCTCCACCCTCTTCGGTTTCAATCTTGACATCCTCCTCTTTGGTTTCTTCTCCTGTCTTCTCTTCTTCATCATCAACTTCCATTGGAGTACCTTGAATTAATCTCTTCATACTCCTCCTTGGTCATTTGGAATGGTCTTCGACCGTGAGACACCATCATCCCATTGCAGAATAAGCACGTGCTCATCTTTACAGGTGTTGATCGAAGACATGCAGGGCAGAGGACGCATCCAGCTCGCTCGGCTTCTTTGTGCTCCAACACATAGTTGAGCAATTTCTGCATGTTCTCCTTCTCCTCTCTGGTTCCAGAGCGAATGCTCCTGCTCTCAAAGCCGGCGACGATATCAGCAATTTCTGCCGCCTCTGCGTCCTCCTCTCCTACGTCTTCAGCACAGCGCCGCGCCTCCTGTATGATCTGATCACGAGACGCGTAGCGTCCAGGCAATCGAAGAGATCGAATCAGCTGGCTGGGACCCGATGGGACCAAAAGCCGGTGCCAATGCCACTTCGAATCCTGAACCCATGCTCCTCTGAACTTGCTGAAAGGAATCGTCATGGTCGTGACCGGTTGACTGCAGAAGCGGTGAGACGGCCAGCAAATTCTTCCATGAGTTGTTCCGTGGGGATGTAGAACACTGCACGTTCTCCGCGATGTTTGGCTGTGCCTTTCACGATCTGCCAGGATCTCTTGTCCCATGGAGGGAATGGGTTGAAGAAGGTACAAATTCTGCCCTTCTCCGCCCTGGCACCCGGCTTGAGGCCGTTCTCCGAAACGCTCACCAACAGATTTCGATCCGTCTCGTGGTAGCATTCTGGAATCGCAGCTACTGCGCCTGGGGTGAGTACGTGAGACAAAAGTTCCTCTTTCAACTTGACCTCGTTTCAACCAGCTCGGGAGTGCGCCGACGGCGCCCGGATTGCGATTGGCTCGATGATCAAACCTTCAGGCCGGATGTACGTATCTGCTGTGACGTTCTTCATCTGGCAATATGGAAGATCTCGCCTGATGGTGTCATATTAGATGCCGAAACCTAACATCTGGATTCGTACCCTCTTCCCTTGCACGACGCAATGATGCCTGATTTTCATGAGGATCCGCATTCGGTAGCGTCCTTCATCATGGTTCACTATTCATTCGTCATGGCTGTTCCAAACTCGGAAGAGGACATGATTGGGTCGATGCATTCGGTTCGTCCACACGTGTTCATAACAAGTTTCACCCAGCCAGCATCATCGCACTTCAGCCAGATGTCGTTGAAGTAGTCTGACTTTCGTCCAACTTGATGCCTCAATGCTGAATTAATGTCGAAACTTAGAAGCCTCTCATAGTCATCCAGTGGAGGTACATAACCTTCATCGAAGTGGCCTCCTTCATTTGTAATCATACGCGTGGAATCCGCACCCATTCGTCGGCAGAATCTGCAGAAATGAATGTTCGGTCTGAGCTCGAAATTGCACCTCGTCGGTACATCTGCAGGTCTCGGTTTGTTGCGGGATAACTTTCATAGATCCATGTCCACCTGTCCGCACGTCCTTTGAGCAATGCGTCTTTCACGATGTTGATGATGTCGGGTTCTCTGCGTGGTCCTCCCTGAGCGAGCTGATGCCCATCGATGCAATATGGACCATACTCATCTTGGTCGCCAACCTCACTCATGAAGATAGGTCGCTCGTACATGTGTTCTGGCTGAGCTTCCCCTTCATCTTCTTCCTCAGCTTCAGCAACCACCTCGACATCGTCATCTTTTGGTGCTTCAGCTCTCTCCGTGGGTTCAGCGACATCATCCTTCTCGGTGTCCGTCGTCTGTGGTTCAACCATAGCAGATCTGATGAGTTTGAGCGCGTTCTTGATGATCGCCTTGTTTTCATGCTCGCACTCACCATGATCGTGGTCGGTACTCCCGCAGTAGAGGCATATCTGCTTTGACTCTGCAACGTGGTACAGGTCTCCCACAGCATCGGCCACTTGCCTCTTCGCGTCCTTGACATCGTCAATCACTACATCGTCATGCATTGGCTCATCCGGCATGGCTGCCTCCGGTGGAAGGGTGGTGGTTTCCTGACCTTCCTCAACTTCAACTTGAGCACTCGCCTCAGCACTTGCGGCACGTTCCATGTTGATTTCGTACCGTTGAATGACTCCCGCGCTCTTCATCGGTCAGGTATAGTATGTGGAACTCACCTGGATCTCGAAAACATTTGTTGCCGTGAATGACGGCGTTCACGTCATCAATCTCTCTCGCATCCAAGGTGCAATCAACGATCCCTTCCTCATTGTCATTGATTGTGGATGTGGATCTCGCAGTTTGTCTGAAGAATCTGACCGCATCTTCCAAGCCATTGAGAAACGGTGATGGATCAATGTCGTCCGGAAAGACGTTCACGGTCCCTTTTGTCATGGCGACCACGTCCAACATGCCTACCCGAAATTCGACCACATCGCCGGCCTTCTCAGCTGTGGCTTTGGTTGGTCCGAAGATCTCATTCATCTTGTTGTCATCATCGATGATCTTTGCGAGGAAGTCCTTGTATATGACGTTCCCACAATCCTTAAGGCGATACGCCACGATACCATCCTGCGGTGCAGGAACAGCAGCCCCCTTCTGCGGAGCAGAAAGGGGTATGAAGGTGCGGTACACGCTGAACTGTTTTCCTCTGCCATTCTTGAAGATCCCCTTGATCTGTTCAACTTGGACTCTGGCCCCCCCCCATGTGCGACACAGCCTTCATCAATTTCTCGCCGTAGCCGAGGCCATGATTCGTTGTTTAGGATTGCTGCTCCGTGTTCATCCTTGAGTTCCAGATATTCTTCCCTAGCTGCATCATTGAGAGGAATCTGCTCTGGTCCTTGAGATCTACGTTTCCCAGATGTGTCACGGGTGGTCCTCTTCGGTCTGTCCTCACTTCCCCGTGGAGTCCCTGATCGTGTAGAAGCTCTCCTCGGGGTTCGTGGGCCTCTGTGTTGCGATCTCCTCTGCGGTTGTTGCCTTCAAGAACGATTGCTTGCATCACTTCTGCCTCTGGAAGACAAGTGTTGCCACGCATTCCACTAGCAGTTGCACTGTCTCCGGTGCCAGGTGAAGATTGATGTCCACCGTCAGCAACCGCAACAGTGTTGTCGCCGAAGGTACAGTTGGTGTCCGCACGTCGATGTGGTAGGCCGACTGGCGCTATGGCTTCAGTCAATCGCCAGACTCGACTTTGCAGCACGCAAGCCTGGGTCCTCCGGAGGAGGAACACCAGAGCTATACGGCTGATAACCTGCGAACAGAAATACCCCTGTTCCAGGTCAATGGCAATAAAGGTGGCTCCCAAGCTAGCGCTCACTGCAGCGAAGGCGGCATGCAACGGACAACGTCTGTTTTACTCCTTGTCTGGCGGCTTGATACATATGGTGTGCCGTGTACATTCCCTTGACATTTTCATTGTGCGACACTTGCCCTGCACACAAAGCACAGCTCAAATTCCCACACGAACTCACACGCGCACAGGATCGCATAGAATTGCACAAATACACGGCAAGATATGGCAAGTGTGCCTGCAGTGTGAACTACGCCGCAAAAAACTGAAGCAACTTGCAGCAGCTTGCACCTTCATCGCTTCAGTCAGCATTTCTTTTTTGATCTTCCCGCTCGTCTTGGTGAATTCCTGCCAAACCACACGGGGTCTGAGTATTACAATGATTTCATGAAAGATAATCGTTGATCTGCGGGCCTCCAGCAGCCAGACAGCCTTACACAGCCTCTGTATTGGAAGCCATAAATTCAGCTTCGTGAAACCGCATGCGGTAACCAACGTTTAGCTAAGCAAAAATTGCAGGGCATGCAAATCTTGATCAGTCTTAAACATCCTTCAAACTTGGCCTGCACGTGTCTCGGCATTTGTTTGGGGCACAAAGATGCTATGACCCTGGGCTCACACGGCACACATAAATACACCTGGCTTTGAATCTTTGTCTACTAAGGATTGGGGAAATAAGATGCTTGTACAGTATACTATTGTCATCTTTTGTCATCTTTTGTCACCCTCCCCGCCTTCCAAGTCTCACCTTCTTTGTAGGTTTTCATCTCTTCATCGTACTGCTCACGAAGTTCAGCCTCCTTCTGCTTGTACTTCAACTTCCTTGGGAAACGGATTGATAAAGGACACGCCCGAATTTGGGTACCAGTATGTACCAGGTGTCTTGTGCATGTTTGAACATTATTCACGAGGAGTGGGTGCTATTCTTCTCCTGAGAACATGTGTGGGGGCAGGCCGATCACCAACTCACGTGGCTTCGCGAAGCCGTTTCATGTTTAGTTGATCTCTTGGATCAACAGTGACGGCTCTCGAGGTCCTTGTATAGGAATATATAGATTTCTGGTTTCTCCTTCTAACCTTTGGCTTGGATCATCTAGACACACGGGCCTGTGCTTGGCCGTGTGATACCGTTTTTTGAGAAAAATCTGCAGCCAAAAGGCGCGTCCGCATCGATTTCTGAAAATTTGTTCTTGACGAAGTTCATACCTTTGCCTGTTTGTCATCAAGAGTTCGTGCAAGTCGAACAGAACATTACCGGGGTCGCTATGAACTCGACAAGTACAGATGAAGGCAAAGAGAACAAAGACGAGAGAGGTAGAAAGAAACACCTGCAAAAACACCCGCACAGACTCAGACCCGAATGCAGATGCAGGCAGCCAAACTGGCAGATAAACAAACAACTGCCAAACAGCCAAGCTGCTAGAGAAATAAATTCACAAACGAACAAACAAACAAACAAACAAACAAACAAGTAAACAAATAAATGAATAATGAATAAACAATAAATGATTAAATAAAGAAGTGAAATTCAAACGAACGAACGAACGAACTAGCAAACAAACAACCAAATAAGCATGCAAGCAAGCAAGCAAGCAAGCACGCACGCACGCACGTGGGGGCAAACAAGCAAAAAAAAAGCACTCAAGAGTAAAGAAAGCCAAAGACGACAACTGGCAAATCTTTAGAATAGGAAGTGAATGAACCTATTTCAATCAAATACCTACGTCCAGAGCAAGGCAAATCAAACAAAGCGAACGTATGCTGAAGTCACCAGTTTGCTCCGTTGTAAGGGCTGTGATGCTTGCAGGAAACTGAGGCGCCGGTCATACATTGCATGAGTTCTATGCCACAGTAGATCACAATATGTCACATGGTCAAATCTTGTTGTTCCTTTTGCTCCTGCGCTTCCCAAAAGGCCTTCTCCTTTGCCGCTAGGGACTTCTTCCTTGATGTCTTCCCTAAAGAGGGCATAGACCTCAAGACATCACCCGTGTGCTAAAATCATTCAGTGCAAGTCTTGTTTCCAAGACCAAGTCTGTTGCTTTAAGTCTGTCAAAGTCTGAGTCAGTCTCTCACATCTCTACTTTCAGAACTTAGATTTGGTGCTCTGATGTGCTTGGCAATGGGTCGGGATGTTGTTCTGCCAGGCACGGATACGTGCAACGCATTCGTGCAATTTCTACAAGTACTGTCAGCCAAGCTTAGAGTCAATGCAACGTGACTTCAAACAGTGCTAATTCGCACCTTGGGACTTTTTTATTCAAGGTCGAGGAACTGTTTTGGGTTTCTTGGGCATATCTCGCAAGTTCACCAGGCGGTTCTCCTTGGCAGTGATCATGCTCAATAGGTCAATGGCCCAAGAAAAGAACAAGACAAGCCAAGCCGCCCGATTTTTTACAACCACCCGTTTCTGCAAGAATTGGATGTAAGCCTGGCAGAGGCTCCAAAAAATCAAGGGCTTTGTTTCAGTTCATCATCTTGGCGGCACAAGTTCGCCTTCCCTCTCTCTCCTTCTCTCTCCTTCTCTCTCTCTATCTCTCTCTCTCTCTCTCTCTGTCTGTGTTCGGCCATTTTGGGGAAGAGAAGCGCGGCCTTTTGACGTTTGAACTCGGCCACTTTCCTGAGAAGCAAAAAAGCATGCAGCACACGCCAGCACGCTTTTCTATCAGTTTGATCTTCAGCAATCTATGCTCGAAATTCACCACCCTGATCTCCTATTTGCCACTGGATGAGAATACACACACTGAGCACAAGCTTGGCAAACTTACTGGTTGTACTCCTCCTTGAGCTTCCCAGCCTGCAAGAAGAATCAATCAAATGCCAAGCTGGTGGTTCTGAACCCTTGTGGCCATCTGAGGGTAGAGTCGGTCGGCCCAAGTGAATGAGACAGAAATAGACAGAAGATACAGAAATATGATATATATATATATATATGTGTGTGTGTGTGTGCAAGAATAAGAAAGGAAATATCAAAAGGTGGCAAAATGCCGGGCGAAAACAACAAAAAAACTCTGACAAAAGCAGCTCCTCACCTCCGTCTCAAAGGGATCACGTTCTTCTGGCGAGGTGCTCTTCCACTTCTCACCCAAAATCTTGCCTCAAAGCGAACCACTTGGGATCTTACCACTTATTCTTCACGACAACAATGTTCAAATGTTTCAAGAAAAATCAGAGGGGATTCTGTAGTGCTTGAGTCAGATTGTGAACCAATAGCAGGCTGGGTATACAGAAAGTTGTCCTCCTCAATGTCCCTGTCAGGCTGCAGGTGCAACGCCCGGATTCCTCTAATGCACCGGGATCTATGTGGTGTTTGGCCCAAAGCACCGTGCGTATGATGGCCGTTGACCATCTGATAGTAGGGTCAACACTTGCCTACATCCCATTTGTGTGAATGAAATGGGTCTGGAATTGTTGGAGGATTTTCTTTTTCTTTTGGAATGATTTCCTGTTGTGTCCATTTTCCTGCTGTTTCCAGCATTTTGGAGCTCGAAGCTGCCAATTTCTTGCCGGTTCACAGTATTTTGCAGCATTTTGCAGCGCGAAACTGCCATTCTACGGAATTTGCAGCATCCTGCATGGACTGTGGTTCATTTCATGTTGGCAGGTTGGTTTTGGCTTTCTTTTGGGTTGGTTTAGGTTCGATTCATTCAATGCTTTTGATAGTTGTTATTGGGCTTTACAGTTGCTTAACGCTTTTAGACAGAAAAGCAGCACAGCGGAGGTAGAAGATGGTAGAAGCACAAGACGAAAAGAGCAGAAAAACAGAAAAACAGAAAAACGAAAAGCTGAGACGGAAAATCAGAAAAGCAGAGAGGAAAAGATTCAGGGAAACGGAAATAATTGAAGAAAAAAGCAGAACGGGGAAAAAAGAAATGCAAAAAAAATAGCCCTCCGAATAAATGCACATTCCTCATGGGCACCGCTCATGACTTTATATCACTTCGTACCTTACACAAAGTTACGCATTCTTCGACATCTAGCAGAATCTACCCGAATCTACCTTACAGCGAAGAAAACTTGCCTGCCAAGGAGCTGAGCTCTCCAGCGCTGGCACCTTTCTTTTCCTGGAGCTTTGCCACACGTGAAGTTGAACCGATACGCGCCTAGGCCTAAAAGTGATATGATACGATGATACGATATGCCAGAATTAATGATCAACATGAGAATCAAAAAGATCTATTGTGCTGTTAATTGGTTGTTGTATGTTGTTGTAGATTTCGAGTGACTTTGTATCTTGCGATCTCTTGTCGACTTCACTCTGACTCTATGCCTCCATCACCTGCTTCAGGTGCTTGGCTTTGAAGAGACTGAAAGCATTGGCCGGCTTTGTCGGCGCATCCTGCATTGCAGGCCACAGTGATCTTTGAAATACGCTGCAGAAAGTTGCAAGATGCAAAGGATGCAAAGGGGAACGAGATGGAAGTTCTGGTGTCTCAAGCGCTGGTCTTTCTTGCGAAATTGCCTTGGTTTGAAACATTCGGTGAAACACAGACTTTCTAGCCTGGCAAACTGAGACAAAGCCAAGAATCTGAAAGAGCGCATCAGCATGCATCGGCTCAACTCTTTTCACTTTAAACTCTTGAAGTGCTCTTGTGCTTTCTCATACAACTCTGTGCCCTTTTTCACGACTGCGAAGCCTGAAACATTGAGTTCAGTCCTGGCACGTTTCACAGCCTCAGTCCACTTTCCAATGGTCTCATTAAAGCGCTTTTTGGAAGCTTCAGATGCACGTTTGCTGACTATCCTCCCACGGCTGTTCTTGGTCAAATCCTCCTTCTGCAGGCGGATTACACCGCCAGTGTCACCGCCTCGGAATGCCACAGCCCGTGCCATCTTCTTCGTCACAGGTGTCTTCCTCTGAGATATTCGGACAATGCCTAAACGCCACAAGTCGTTCTTGGATCGCTCGCAGATCCATCCCAAGCCACGTGTCATTCTGAGGTAAGCTCGTTGCTCAGCCTTGGCCCAAAACACACCATCTGCTAGGAAGCTTTCCCCCTTCTGTAGAGTCTTCAGGCCACTTTGAAGCAAATGTGACATTCCGGGTTTATGCAGTACTGGCAGCCGCCCAGAAATGATGCGAAACTTTCGGACCAAACCCTTTTTCGAGGCCTTTGTGGTCTCATTGCCTGGTCCTTGCACGTTCTCTTCAAGAATTTCGGAATCTTCGTGGTCTTGGGCTGAGCCTGCTGAGCTCTCAGCTGAGCTTTCAGCTTCCTCTGAACCTTGAGACTCTTCACTTCCCTCAATTGGATTGGGATCATCTCCAATCTCTTCTCTGACATCTTCGGTATCTTTGGTATCTTCGGTGTCCTGACTTTGTCCTTTCCCTGGGGTTCCCATGTTCTCCTGCGCGGCATTCGAAGCACCTTGCAGCACTGCATTCTCTGCGTCACTTTCGACTGGGCAAACCTGCGGCAAGACTTCCATGGCAGGTGACTTCAAAGGCCACGTCCTGAACTTTGCAGGTTCCAATGGATCTTCACCAGCCTGGGGTGTCAGCACGACCAGTGCCATGTCCTCACAGGAGCGAGTGCTGACCCAACCTGTTGCAGCCTTGAGGCGCAAATAGACACGGCCATCACGGCGTGACAGAAACCGAGCAACGACCTCGACAAGTCCGGGACCCAGCTGTTCCACTGGTTTCTCCATTACATCAGGCCTTGGAAAGACAGGCACCCTACACACACTGGAAGAGCTTGCAGAGTCGCCTGTCGGCACCTTGATAGTCACAGAACGAAGGAAAGGCTCCGCCTGTTCGCATTCCATGATCGCCTTGCTGCTCAACAAGGACGATGATGCTTCGCCCGGGCTCCAGCGTGAGCTCCCAGATGGACACCAACGCGCACTCGGCGCGCTCGGTGCACTTGGCGCACTTGGCGCACTTGGCGCACTGGCATGCGTTCCTTGCGTTCCTTCTTCTGGCTCTGGTGGGGCTTGCCTGGCTTGCCCGGCTTGCCCACTGTGCAACTCCAAGGCGTCCAACAAGATATTTGTATCAACCTTGATTCCTTTCACCTCGAGCCCTTCACCACTAGCAATCCGTTTCTCGACCTCTGCCACCATGGCCGTTCCTTGTTTCGACAACAGGTTCGAGATCAACTGTACCAAACGTTCCCTCGGCAGCGACATGGTGAAACAGCTGAAGCAAGCAAAAAGCTTGGTACTGCAACAGCGTCCTAAACATGAGCTGCCTACGTCTTGTCTTGAGACGATTGCTTGTTCAAATATCTATTGTTCTAATTATTCATATTATTCTCTATATGTTCGTCTATTTTTCTATGTTGTTCTTCACTTTGGCCCTCACTTCTTGCATGGTTGACCACTAGGGAAGAGTATTCTTCTTTTTTTTGATGGCGAGCGGATGAGTGAAATGCATGAGTGCTTCTCACTATAGCTCAGATTCAGCATTGGCCGCAGGACTGTGGCAAAAACCCTTGTGCTGGCTGACTGATAGGACTGCAATCTGTCGGAGCAACAAAACCGAATAAAACCGATATGGGTGGGGGGCCACCGCCCCCGGGCCACCCCCTTCTGGGGAACTCTGGCTTCCTTGCTTGAAGAAAAGCAGCCCAGAAAGGGCACCCAACGCAAGCTGCACATGCACCCATGTCCACAAACATCCAGGAGCGACTGAAAATCTATCACTAGACATTGACATCTAGATACATCTAGTATGCCTGGATAAACCAACAACTCTTTTCCTCACGATACAGGTGATGGATCCTGCAACATGAGCGTACCAGGCATTGCAGCCGTCCTTGTAAGTGGTTCGGCTCAAAGCGTTCAAGGCATGGCGACCATCCATTTTCGCCTTCTTGAGCTGGAAGTCCTGTCCACAATGCGAGTGCGAAGCCTTCCTAATCTTTCCACGCAGCTTTCCTATACGCTTAAACCTGATTGTACATATACCAGCCTGAGGTGTCCAACAAGAATTGTGTGTGCATGCAAGAATCAGGACAACATACTGCCTCTGGCCATGAATTGTGGCTCTACAGGTTGGGCTGACTCCTTCCAATCTTGTGTTTTCTTGTACTCTGCAAACTTGATCATAAACCTCAGTTCACGGCTTTGGTCATCAAAGTCAGAAAGTGGTTCAATAAATCTCAAACCATCCGCCTACTCAAAGCGCCCTAAGTTTTCCTTTGCTGCATTCCTGTGAAGCGCAGTTGTTCCATGGTGCTTTGCAATCTTGCAGTCCGGAGGCTCCTCTTTCTGCCGCTGTGCCATCTCTTGGTATTCGGCCTTTTTGGTCTCAGAGAGCCTAAGTAGAGCCCATACCACCAGCCACGACAGCAAGACACATAGAATGCAAGTACCAGGCAGCGTCCACGAATTCACTTGCATTTACAATAATAAAAGTACTGTGCTTTCTACACTTTTCTACTCGGCATAATCCTATCCGGAATGAGTTCCCAAGCGCGCTCCACTCTTCGGAGATCTTTTTCCCAATGTCACCCATACTTCCACCTGCTCCCATCACTTCCTGGCATCGAGCATTTGCCCGCTTGGTCTCTTTCAACTCTTTCAGTGACGAGGGCAAAAATTGGACAATCGGTTGTGCTGGAAGCAGGGTTCAACGGGAAAGCCTCGATCCCTTGCGAGGGTGCCATGTGGGCTGCCCAACAAGATATCAGATATGATATGCACTATGCCACGCATGCTATTGAGCACATACAGCACCTAAGCGCCTGTGAGCTAGTATGATCGCATGCGCCTGGATGTCAGTAAAGAGTGGAGTTTCTACCCCGGCTTCCCTTTTCATGCTGGCTGAATTAACCATGATACTCACGTACCAGAAGTAAGGCCACAGAAGCATCCAACATCCTTCTCATTGCCTGACCTTAAGTTGGGAAGAGCCTCACAATATCCCCCCAGAAGCTGCAACAGTGGCACAAACCCGACTCGTCGACCACTGCCTCCTTGACCCTGTTTCGGATTTCATCGGAAAAAATTCCGTAGCCGGGCCGAGGCCTGCAGCAAACCGCACTTACTCTTGCTAACGTGACAACAGGTGCAAACACCCTGTGCAAACACCCTGTGCAAACACCCTGTGCAAACACCCTGTGCAAACACCCTTGCCTACATGCAAAAGGATTGCCAAACATTGCTGAAGCTTAATTTTGAATAAAAATCTTTCAAGAAATGGACCTTGGAGACCAGGATAGTTGGAACGGTTTGGAGCTCCCTTGGAGCTCCCTTGGAGCTCCCTTGGAGCTCCTGCATGTCCTATGGTCAGTCTTGTAGATCTTCCTGGGTCGTCGGCTTCTTGGGTGCTTTTTTGGATTCCTCTTTCAGAAATTTCTTTTTCTCCTTCTTATCCTTGTACTCCTGCCATGCTCTTGAGATGAAGGATGCCACTGTCACAAGTCCTAAGAACCTCAAGCAAGACTGATAATATATAAATATATACACATACAGCATGTGTGTGTGTGTTGTCTATGCATATATGTATATTATATATATATATATATAGGGCTCGCAACAAAATTACGTGGACTCGCCCTAACCGTCGATTCGACAGCAAGTGTGTGTGTGTGTTTATTTATTTATCTATCTAGATATTTATTTATTTTATTAACAAAGACTCTGCGTGTGTGTCTTGTGTGTGTTGGACATCCGTCCGCCCGTCCATCTATCTATCCGTGCGTGTGAAGGACTTCTGAGAAGTGGAGCTTTGGGAGCTGAATTGCAGAATGATGCTAAAACTCCAGAATCTTGCTGCGTCCAATACCCCAAAGCCACGTTTGAATTTATGCTTTGCCTTGCCCATGCCATGCCACAACTTTACAGTAAGTGTAGTCAAAGGAAGTGGGGAAGCAATCTTCCGAGTTACGGATGAAATTATTGTGGGTCAAGGGCTGTGATGACTTTGGGAAGTGGTGACTTGAGGGAAGTGGTGACTTAGGGAAGTGACTCAAGGGAAGTGGTGACTTAGAGCAGTGGTGACTTAGAGCAGTGGTGACTTAAGGGAAGTGGTGACTAGGGAAGTGGTGGTTTTGGGATGTGGTGACTTAGAGGAGTGGTGATGTAAGGGAAGTGGTGATGAGGGAGTGGTGACTTAAGGGAAGTGGTGACTTATGGATGCTTGTTGAATCTGTGGTTGCAGATCGCAGTGGAATGGCTGTGTGATTGTTGCCATGTTGTGTTGCCATGTTCGTAGATACATGCCGGTTTGCCACTTGATGTTGCAAATCGCATTGTAATGGCTGCATGAATGTTGCATGGGGTCTGTTTTGGGGAGGAACCCGGCGCACGAAACATTGTGGTTTTTCGGGTAAAGTGGCTTCCTCCGGCGATGAAGGGTAGCTCGTGTGCGCGGCAGTTGCAGCTTGGATCGTTCCAACGCGAAATCGGTTCCTCCATGGTGTTTGGCACTTCGCGGTTGTTCATGTGTGCGTAGTTCATCGTAGTTCTATTCGCTGGTGGAATCTGTGGTTGTAGATTGCATTGGAATGGCTGCATGAATGTTGCCATGTTGTGTTGCCGCGTTCGTAGATACATGCGGGTTTGCGACGTGGCTTTGCCACTTGAAATGTAATGCATGGCTGCATGGCTGCATGGCTGCATCAAGGTGCCTTGGTGCTGCAGCTGCGTGCGTAGTTCTATGGTCTTTTGCAGCTGGGCATCGTAAATCGTACCGCCACGTTTGGCATCGTTTGGCGTGGTTTTGCATTGCAACGTGAGTCTCTGCATGTCATGGCCATTGCACGACAACTGTGCACCGGGTGCGTGAAGTGTGATTGAAGAATGGGAAAAGAGAAGTGTGGAGTGGGAAGACTGTAGACTGTCGTGTCAAGTGTGAAGAGTGCAGTGTGAAGTGTGGAGTGTGAAGAGTGCAGTGTGAAGTGTGAGGAGCGCAGTGTGAAGTGTGAAATGTGGAGTTTCAAGTGTGACATTGGGAACAGAGCACCACTTTCGAACAAAGCACGCACGCACGGGCCTGGCTGGCGCACGGCGCATGCAAGTTCTATAGATGAAAAAGATCTTATAGTATCTTATAGTGTATATCCCTAAGGCAACTTCCGTCCCGCCTCGTGCGGGAACTACTGGTAGCTCAGCTTTCACCACTGAGGTGAAAGATGGTTAATTGATGTTTATTGTGCGTTCTTCACCTACCCATGGGACATCGCGTCCAAGCACCTTGGAGGGTTCTATGTAGAATGCAGAATACTACTACCATACTGCCTTCCTACTTGATATGAGGCCGGAAGGCGCTATGGAGCGGAGCCACACACAACCAGCCCTGTTTGGTAAAACCAGCACCGTCAGCACCATCAGCATTGTCCTGTTTGGCTAGGCAAAATTCCTTGTAGGAATCAGTCTTCTTGTACTCTTCCCATTTCGGCTTCCAGATCTCCATTTCTTCTTCGTACCTGTGCTGATAGATTTCGGGAATACATGGCAATCATGGGCTCAAGTACGTTGGAGGTTGGTGAAATCGTCACCCTTGCTGTTTGGATTGTTCAGGTGCTGGGCTGAAGTGCAGGTATCTAAAGAAAAAACAGCACAAAGAATCAAGAAGATATAAGACAGTGGCAACATCGAGAAAGTGCTACAAACTCTGAGGCAGCAACTCCTTTTGCAACCGATCCTTTTCTTCCTGGGACACCTCCAGGAACAACCCGTCGGTGCGATTTCACCCAAGCTATTCACCTTGATTCCTGCAACTTTATGTTGTTGACTCTGTTGACAGATCATCTATCCATCTTCCATCTAAAGATTTAGAATGTGCATGCACTGTGTGGCTGTGACCTGCAGTGTGCGGAAAGTAAAATCGATGCAAAATAGGCGCAGCAAAGTTCAATCAGGCGCCTGCTCCCAAATCTCATTGAGGGCCGTGAACATGGCTTTCAAGTCAGTCATCAATTCAGGCCTACAGGGTGGAAGAATCACAAATCATGGAGGTGTTGAACTGAACCTTTTGCTATTGCAGCATGTCGTATCCCCAAAAGTCTGTTCTGGCTTGGACTTCTTCGACCGGAGAGGACACATGATGACACATCAGGCATGGCAAAAACTTCACATGTTCGCGGATGGCCTCTCGGTTTTCAACCGGTCGCGAGCTGGCATTGTGACCTTCAGCCATGCGCAACGCGGCAACAGCACGTTCCACATTCCACAACACGACACCATTTCCATCTTCCACCTAGGATCATTTAGGGACTTGAGGTCTGCATCATGCTGCATTGAAATACCTCGTCATATCTTGTCGTATATCTTGTCATATCTTGCCATCTACATCTTGCACTTTTTGAGGCTCTCTTTGAGGCTCTCTTTGAGGCTCTCTTTGAGGCTCTCTTTGAGGCTCTCTTTGAGGCTCTCTGTGAAACACAGCTTGATCTGCAGTTTTCATCAGTGTTCATCAGTTTTCTGTTGCAAAAAAATGGGCCTTGGCTTTGGGTGTCTGCGGCCGCTTTGGCGCATTGAGGTCCTGTATTGAGACGTCGAGAAGGTCAAGAGGCATCACATGGACATCGCGGGTGGTGCGGTGCCTTGGGTGACCCATTCGATATATTTCGATACCAGTTTCGATACAGAATTGTCACTGTTTCGAATAATTTTCCAGAATTCTTATTGAATTGTCCAGTACAGCGCCCAACAGTCTATACTGAAGGTGCAGACAGCACCACCTTTCACTTCACATGTTTTCGTAAGCTAGTGAAGCTAGTGGCACTCAGCCACTCCTTTGAGCTATCTGGGATGCCTTTGCCGTCGAAGCCTCTCTATGCTACAGGTCTGCGGGGAAACTCTTTTGGATAGCAGCCATGTAGTCCTTTGGCCGGCCCCGTTTCTTCTTCTCTGTGGGAACCGTGCCATTCGTTCCCTCCTGAGGGTTTGCCAATCTAGGAGCCAACCAAGGAGGTCCCTTGCGGGCTCTCATGCAATCGTGTGCATTAGTGCAACACAGTGCAACTGTATTTTAGGACTGCATCTGGAAAGAAAAAGTTGGGCTTTCGCACAGGATCACTTTGCAGCCACAGATTCAAATTCTGCCATTTGAACTCAATTGGTGAACCTTCAACTTCATTTCCAAACTGATGAGGAGTCAGGCATGCAAATAATTAAAGCGTCGTATATCGCAAACACATCCATACACATCTACATGTGGTGTACTATATGCATGCATATATATAATTTGTTTTTTTACTTAAGTCATTCATATATTTTTCATTTCATTCATTTATGAGATTCTTCATTTATGTATGTTCATTATTGTTCATTTGTGTATCTATGTATATGCATATATATATATATATACGTATATATGTATATATATATATATGTAAATATAGATATATATATATATACACATATACACACATATATATATATGTACATATATGTATGTGTATATATATATATATATATATACACGTATGTGTGTGTGTGGGTGTATGTATCTCTATATATACATATATATGCGAGTGCGTGTGTGTGTGTGTATCTATCTGTTTATTCTTATTTATGTACAGTATATATATCTCTCTGTGTCTGCCTCCCCACCCCTCTCTCTGCACATGGAGAATCGCTTTTCTTGTCACTTCCTTGGAGGAACGTTTGTGAAAACTCCCGGTGAGCCTGATGAGTTCCAGCTTCTTGACCATCTGCGCCCTCTACTTCTGCCCTTTGCAGTGCAAACTTTGCGACAAGAGAAGGAACCAAGCAAATTGGATTATGCATCCTGCGCGCCACCCACTCGCATTACATGGCCAACAGCGTAGGGAAGCAAATGAGGGTACCTGTAAATGATGCTGGGAGAATGCTGTTGTGTTTTTGTGGGCAAAGGCGCGCGCACTGAAAGACATGAACCAGCATGACTTGTTCTCCATTTTGGAGGGGCAAGGCAAAGACTCTTGGAAAATGGATGTTGCCGGTGTTGCCTTTTTTTTGTCCCTCCCAGACTGCGTCACGTTTGCACCTGGCCACTCCTTCAGAGACTGTGAGAGTCTCTTCCCCGTCCATCATGGCACCTTTGCAGCGGAGGTGGACTGTGAGGGGAGCTATATGTTGCCCGCAATTACACCTATCTCTCTCTATCTCTCTCTCTCTCTCTCTCACTCTCTCTCCATAAGATCACGTATTTATATGTAATCATAATATATGTATATATATATATATATATTATATATATATATATTATATATATATATATATTATATATATATATATATTCTGTGTGTGTGTCTGTGCGTGTGTGGGTGCAGCGAAACAGTAGTAGATTCGGCAAATGAAACCAGCTAGATACAGGCCCCCTTCACTTACAACCTCTTGGATCTCTTCGCAGGCATGTGACCTGACCTCCTACCGTTGACACTACAATGAGGAAAACAAAACTGTCAACAAACTACAGTTGCATGCAAACTTCATTAGTGACTTCTACCGACACCACACAGATTGACGAACCAAAGCCGCTCTCAGTGTTCTGCGGCCCTGTCCAGGCAAATGATGGTTTCGGAACAACCCAACCCCTGTCTGTTCGATAATTCTTTATGGCATGTCCTAATGGGGAGACGACCATCTGGGTTCAAATCCCCAGACCTAAATTTTCACAAGTCTTCAGACATACAGAGAAGAATTCCTGTACCAATCTACAGCAGTTGGTAGATAGTTTATCCCATTATCATCATCCCATTATTTGCAAGGTTTTTTCTACCGTTTCCACTAGTGCTGGATTTTGGTCCATCCAGAGTATGATTATAACATTTAAAAGGCAAATGGGAGATTCTTCTCAGTTACTTCACCTGAAGGCCTTTCATCTTGGCCACGGCTTTACAGTTGATCTGAGAAGCTTCGCTGGGCACGCTCAGAGGATGACGCTGAGCCAGAACAGCCAGAAATAAAACTCAAAAAAAGAAGCAGTGCGGATGCGTTCCGAAATCTGCGCACAAGGTCAGAAACAGACATTAACGGTCTTTGTTTTTGTGCGAAGCATGGATGGAGTGGGTGCCAAGTTGAGCTTTACTTTCGCTGACACTGCGTGCATAGAACTCGCCAGCTTCCATACATCAGGAACTCAAACCTACTGTTTCGAGCCTTGGATTTCTTGCCCATTTGCCACAAACACGGACATGATCGGCACAATCTGGAATCTCCATGGATCCCCCTGATCTATCTGGAACAACACAAACAACAGAGGGCTTGGAGGGCCACTGGCAGCAACAGTCTGTGAAGAAACCCTGCCTCTGGAACTTGCAATGCCGGCAGTGTTCTGCAGTGCAAATACTTAAAGAATATCTATGGTGCTGCTGGCGTGCTGTGCAGTAGATTGATGATCACTGATGAGCGTTGGTGTACATAGTGCACATATCGCCTTAAGATTTTTGCAATCTTGAAAGACTACTGGATATTGAGGTTCTGCTCAAGAGGCGACACCCGTTTACGTATTTCAAATCTCGTGAACAGTGCCTTTCAGCTGTCAACAGTACACTAGCGAAGTCAAAATGGTTAGACACAGTGCATCACAGTGCCATCTTGAAATGGGTGAAATCATCAGATCCTAGGTCAGACTCCCATGGCAGCCATAGCACAGCACAGAGGGGAAGCGGTGAAGCGGCGAAGCGGTGAATGGAGGTGACATGAGTCTGACCTGACCCTGGACCCCAAAGTCCCCAAATTTGATATAAACTGTATAAATTCTGTATGAATTCTAGACACAATCCGATATTAAACTTGGATATTTTCGCCAAAGAATCCGAGCCTCAGACAAACGGTGAGCTTTAGGAAGAGTTCCAGGGGGTTGATGTGCAAACTCACATGTTTTCCAATAGTGGCCGTTCGATCGATCTTGCCACCAATCCTCCTAAACGGAGCACCAAACCTCTATAAACCTTATGTCTATTGCATATAGATAGGTAGCAAGGTAGATAGACAGGTAGATAGATAGATAGATCGATAGATAGATGGGTAGATAGGTAGATAGGCAGATAGGTAGATAGGTAGGTAGGTAGATAGGTAGATAGGTAGATGGTAGGTAGATAGGTAGATGCATACATATAATATACATATATATACACTTATTGCTAACCCAAACTAGGTCTTATCTGATAGCCTGGCTAGAAATTGTGAAAAGAATTTGTCAGCAGTCCCTTGCCGCATCACGAATCCCGCCCGCTAGGCTAGCAAACCTTGTGCACCTCCTTCCGAACTTGACAAAGCTCTCCATGCTTTTGGTCAGCTGTGCCTAGAGTTGGGATTGTCAAGGTCTATTGATCAGTGACCTGCAGGCTGTCCAGCTAACATGCTTGTTGTTTCCTCCTTCAGATTCTTGCTGGGTCTGTTGGAGGAGATGCAAATGCAAAATCTAAAAGAGGGCGGTCACAGCGGGATTTGCGTGCAAAGGTGTGGCTTCCCGTTGCGGCTTCCCTTTCTAGCGCATGATAACTGCACTTGTTCATCTTGATCACAAGATCGGGAGACAAGGCAAACGCCAACTGGCGCCATCATTGCTGAAAGTTGTTTTTGCTGCCTTGTGTCACTTCTGTCACTGTCCATATAGAATTATCAACAGACTGTCAGCATCTGTCAGCAGGATGTTCACTGCGAAACCTTGTCTCACAATGTGCACAGCCCCCTTTGAGGGCTAGGAGCGCAAAGAAAATGCCCTGAAAATCAAAGTTCAAAAGCTTGGGCTCATTTAGAATCAATGTGCATGAGTTGGAGACAACGAGGTGAGGCATGCTGCAAATGCAAAAAAAAACACACACGACTCCTCATGGCTCATGCCTATAAGATTTCCTGGGTGGCTGTCACAGGATCCCAGATTCTCGTCCATTTAGATGATTCTCCGGGATGTCCCGCACAGGCCAAGAGATTCCCAACACAGGTATCAACCGACTGGCTCCGGAAAGCCATCTACGCTCTTTGCATAGTTGGGATTGTCAATTGCACGCCTATATCATCTATATTCTCTGACACCAGTGTAGGGATCGGGTGCAAGCGCAGCCCTCCAACATCAGAGGAAACACTACGGTACCAACTCTGATGTTGCAACTCTTCAGACAGAAACTTGACGGAGAAGATTCGGCCAAAGTGGCAGGATACGATACGGTGCATGAGAAACTTTGAAGATCCCCATTTTTGGGCCAAAGCTGCCCAACTGGTCTTGATGCTCACCATTGTGCAAACATTGTGCAAACATTGTGCAAACATTGTGCAAACATTGTGCAAACATTGTGCAAACATTGTGCAAACATGTGCCAGGGCAATGTCTGACATGTTTCTCCGCAACAAGCTTCTGGGCCACATGCTGCGATTCAACATCGTACACGCTGCTGACTGGTGTTCACACGATCTTCACACAGTCTTCACTGCCTCTACAAATGGCATCAAATGGCCACAAACCTCCATGAACCTTTGCAAACCCTCCAGATGGGGGCAAACGGGCAAATGCTCTAGCCAACCAGCAGCGGCTGTCAAGTGAATTCTGGGGTGATTCTCTCAGTTTTGCCTCCACATCGCCTGAGCAGGGAAGGAGTCAAAAACTCAAAATGGATCATGATTTTACATATTACATAGCATTTTTTGGCCATCGGATGATTCATCATGCACCGACATCATGGTCACCAGATGTCATCAAGGGATAGCACCAACGCACCACATGCTGAAATAGATTGAGTCGGAAGGTTCGCATGTCTAAACATTGTCCGGTGAGGCTGACGTAGGACACAACAAGATTTCATATGGGCCCATGGGCCTTCAGCTTCCAGTCAGCTTCCACCTATGCTGGACCAGGCTGGACCATGGACCTAGCCAGCATGGACGACACCCTGAACTTGCAGAGAATTGCGAAAGGGGTAGTGCTTGGCGGTGAGCTTGAACCATCGCACCCTCTCCTGGCCACCCACTGCTGCTTGGAGGAAATTGTGGATAGATTGCAAAGCTCTGTTCGACGAAAGTCTGCGCATAAACGCATTACCATCACATTACCGGGCAGTACATTGCACTGCATGACATTGCATTATATGCCATTACCATGAAAACTACCAGTACCAGTACCGAAACAATACCATTGCCACTACAGTACGTTGCGTTGCATTGGATATACATACATGTTTTTGCATCATACATATGTGTATGCATATGCAAATAGATATAAAGATATAGATATAGATATATAGGTGATGCATAGTTATGTACATATATACATTTGTTTGTATGTGCGTGCAAACATTCACCACGCGACCCTGCCATACAATTTCAATGCATGCAACACCATATCGTACCACGCAAATACAAAAAATGTAATACAATGCAATGCAGTGCAATGCAGTGCAACATATATATATATACATAGAATGCTGATATATATATATATATATACAGTGCCCATATAACAAACATCTATATGCCTATATATGCCTATGCATATGCATACCTACTGTCTGTAAGATACTGTACATGTATAGGTACCATATAGCTTTGGGCACCTCGCTCAACTAGAAGCTTTACAGCAATCCCGAAACTATCCGAACAGCTTTGTACTTTGATGCCTCGACAAAACAGCACAGGTCCTTTGTACGGCACGAGAAAGTGGAACGTAATGAGTTCCATAAGAGCTCCCATCCGCATCCGTTCTTTGAGCCTCAATCAAAAATGTGAAAATTATATAAGATGATGCCCTCGAAGCAGGCCTTTTGACACAGCTGAAACCTGTAAGTCCAACCTGCTCGTGCCATGTTGGACAATGGAAGTTCGAGAACTTGCCAGAGTCATAGTTTGTACAGAAACGGCAAAGCTTGAAGAGCGAGGAGCTGTAGATTTCAATGCATGCTTCACCATTGCAATCAACCGGGAACTTGTCCTTGGGACAACAAACCGAGAGCAACAAACGCAGAGTCGGGGCTTGAAGGCAAGCCAAGGGCTGACCTTTTAGAATGAGACTCGAAACTTTAGATTGCGTTGCTGTGAACACGAGTGGTGAGCAGGTCACAACTCAGGGCATTCTGGGGTGTGTGTGTGTGTGTGCGTCTAGCCGAGATTCTGCAAAGTTGACTCCGCTCACGTGGACAGTGTGAATCGGCATAAACCAAGTCATTGACTCGCCTGCCAGGCTTGATAAATCATGCTTGCACCGCCATTGTTGAAGTCACCCGCACTTTGTTCAACATGGATGTTGAAGGCCCTCTTTCTTCAACCCTGGACCAGATCCCTATCCCTGAAGAGCAAGGATCTCAGGCCAAAGGTCGGCTCAAAACATCATAAAACACCTGGGAAGGGGATGGGATTTGTTGTGAGCTCGCCTGGCTGCAACTCCAAGGGTAGCACATTTCGAGCCACCTCTTCCTGCAGGCCGAGTCGCACAGCACAAGGAGACACTCTGTTCAGTGTCTGCTCCATCATGAAGTGTCCAAGGCACTCGGTGCAAATCTTGTTAAACATCACGAAGTCAAACTGAAATATGGATAAATATTGGGATGTTTGCATGGCAGTCTGGGACAAGCTGGTCACTTGGTGCACCAAGAACTCCATCAATCAGTGCTACTGCTCATATTGACAAGTTGAGGGCGGGATAGGCTTCAAGCAAAAGCACAAGCATTTTAGGAGGTCAGAACGCTTGTGTTTGAAGCCATCATTGAGGCATTAGCCTTACGTCCTTTTGGGCGGTCGAGGGTCGGGTCTGGGTACTGGGGATTTTGGTGGTCACAGTTTGACATTGCTATCATGTTTTATCCGTTGATCAATGAACTTGGCTTTACTCATCTATACTCTTTCGGCAACACAAATTGGAGTAGGCTGCAAGTGGCAACACCAAGAGATCCTGTGCTTTGTGAGGTCCGTGAGAATGCAGCGGTGCTTTCCTCGGCTCACTGATGTGGGCAAAATGGCCACTGCTAAGGTAAGAGCTTCTTCAGGCTTCTTCACACAAGCCCTTCACATCCCTTGACATATTGTGAGTGCCTTGAGACATTCACAAACATTCTGCCATGAAGCCATCCAAGGTTGCTGGGAATCAAGTTGATCCAAACGCCTATGAAAGGCATGTTGCGTCGATGTTCCTGGCACCTGCAAGCATTGCAAAAGAATCTCAAATGAACAAAGTGGACAGACATTGCTGTGGCCTCGCCCTTTGAGCAGTGATGATTGCTCACACTCTCCCAAAATCATCCAAAATCTCTGCTGTGCTACTACCTTCCGCAAGACATTGATAGAACAAGAGTGCAACCTTGTTCTTGTCCTATTCTTTTTCTGTTCTCTTCCTGTAGTCCAAGCGGCTGAAGCTCCCACTTGGATTCCAAATACCTGAAAAAGTCCGGAGTCCACTCACCAGATGAAGCCTGCACACTGCACAAAAGCTCTTGCGCATTTCGGCTGTTCGAAGTCCTTACAAAGCAAAACATGGCTATAGAAATCACCCTGTCAAGCCCTGTCTCTAGGCAAATGCTTCCTGGGAGCAGGTGATCGCTAAGAAATGTGTCGTTTGGACTCCCTTCTTCACACGGGCTCAATTCCGGATGCTATCCACGGGCTATCCTACCTGTGCTTCAGCCCACATTGTGTCCACGAGGAAACCCAAGCCAACCCGATCGGCATGGTAGCCTAGGTGCCCAGAGCCAAAGCGAACAAAAGCAACCCAAAAGACTTCATGATTTTTGGAAACATTGTAATCAGAATGACCCAGTATTTTTTTCTACACCTGGAAACCTGACTGATTCACTGAAGCGAACCTAATCAGAACTCACCATAGCAACACAATGCCACCGCAGAAGAGGTGCGGATCTCTTGAAAGCGCTCATCATTGAAGCCACCGAAACTCACATGTTCCTGCCAGTCTGCCCACTCTGCTAAGTTTGGTCTTGTTGCAACCAATTCTCAAACGGATTGCAGCATTGGGGCCAATATATTCATATCAAGTGCTCCTGCAAAATGTCCGCGAAGTTCTGATGCGGGTTCTGCTCCTCAGCAAAAGGTGATGAGCATCGCATTAGAACGTCACAGGTTTCCAACTCCTTTGTTTCCACAAGACACATGTACCTTGTGCCTGCTTTGGGATAGCGGAAGTGAGAAAGGCAAGCAGCCAACCACTGGGTGGCAGAGTCAGGGATGGAGTGAACGAAGGAATGCTTGGGTGACCAGCTGGTCAGATAGAGAAAGAGCGAAAGGCATTTCTGGATACAGATTGACACATATGTCTGTGCACGCGCGTGTGCGCTTGCAAAGGGTCATCTGTTCTGTGTGCACATCAATATGCATGTATATTTGTACAGTTGTAAATAATTGTAAATACATGGGTAGGCAGGTCGGTCGGCACGTAGAAATGCGTGTATGTCTGTATCTATCTGTCTGTCTGTCTATATCTATATCTATATCTCTATCTCTATCTCTATCTATCTCTCTATCTCTCTATCTCTCTATCTCTCTACCTCTCTTTCTATTTATCTATCTATCTATCTACCTATCTATCTATCTATCTATCTCTATCTATCTATATCGATCTATCTCTATCTATCTATCTATCTATCTATCTATCTATCTATCTATCTATCTATCTATATCTATCTATCTATCTATCTATCTATCTGTATCTATCTGTATCTATCTGTATCTATCTGTATCTATCTGTATCTATCTATCTCTATCTATCTCTATCTATCTCTATCTATCTCTATCTATCTCTATCTATCTCTATCTATCTCTATCTATCTCTCTATCTATCTATCTATTATCCATCTATCTATTTATCTATCTGTCTATTCATGTATGCATGTATGCACGTATGCATGTATGTTTGTGCGTGCGTTGCATGTACGAATGTATGTATGTACGAATGTATGTATGTACGTATCTAAAAATGACATTTTGCCAAGAACCTATCAGAAGCCAATCTTGATTTGATAGCTAACCTTTTGGACTGTTTGTACTTTTCCTGGGGCCTTCCCACAAGTACCCATGCTTCCTGCCAGGAGATGATCATCTTTGCCAGCTCGAAGTCACCAATATCCTCACTTCATTGCAGTGCATAGTGCAGTTCCCGAATCCAGTTGCCCTTTGCTGCGGAACCTCTGGCATACTCAGAACAGCGACCCGTAGACATCTCTAGACAAGTGTAGCCGCTTAGCCAAGTTGCGTTGCTGGCCAGGGACAGCAATTCTTCCAAAATGCGCGAGTTCAGCGTCCACGCTTCACGGAGACTCTGCTCTGGATCGGCTAGAAGGGCACCTGAGCAAGAGGCAATATGAGGCAATTCTAGAACTATTTCTATGGATAAGTAGGGTTTTGATAGAGGACAAGCAGTCAGTAGTGAAGACGATGCGGTCTCAACAGTATCACTGGCAGTCACTGGGGTACTCTGTGTGGGTCTGAGGTATACTGGGAGAAGGAAAGGGTTGGCCGCCTGCGGCGAAGAGGTGGGCATCTGGCCTCAAAAGCCACGCATCAGCCTTGGGTTCCGGGCGCAGGCAGGCACTCCTCACCTGCACACCATGGTCAGGGAAGCGATGCGCCACTTCCAACATGGCCTCAGACATTCTTGGCAGAGAGCAGGCGCACGACGACAGAGACAGAAACACTGACAATTGCACCGACTCACCGATGCCCAAAGACAGACCTGCACAACGACTGCACAATCTTCCTGTCACTTCCGAAGAGGATTCATTTTTTCCATGTGGGCTGACTGCATTTTTGCACCTACCACAAGAATAATGTCTCCGTGTCCAGCTTCATGCAAGACATTCCAAGGCGCATAGATGTCCCTTATTGGCACATTGCCACGTAGAGTTGCTTCAACCGATTTGCCAGGCTCCTCCAACCGAGCAGGGTGCAAAGTGGAAAAGCTCAGGTCTGGCAGGCTGGGCAAGGAAATGGTGACAATGCTGGAAGCACGTGAAAGGTGCGAAGCATCGCAGAGCCGTGAAACTCAATATATATATAATGTTCAAGGTGCTGCTGCTAATGATAAAGAATGTTGAAACGTTTGCTAGGATTTCAGCACACAACGCGCAGCGTGGCAATCACAGTGGGACGTGGAGGGTGACAAGCTGACCCTTCCCCTTGCTGCAGGGAAACAGATCCACCCACTTTGAAAATGACAACTGGAGGCTTCTTCGTACAGTCGTGTAGTTGGCACCCGTTCCACAAACGGCCTATTTGGGTTGGGGCGGGGTAATAACGTTAATGCTACTACGTTCTTGGCACGACACTAGTGACTTTCTCTTCGTCGTTCTTGGGGTAGTGGGGGGGGCAATAACGTACATCCGACTACTTTCTTCACTACCCTCTCGACTTTCTTCGGGTGGGGTGGGGTGGGGTGGGGCAATAACGTACATCCGACTGCACTACGCTCTCGACTTTCTCCGGGTGGGGCGGGTGGGGCAATAACGTAGATCCGACTACGTTCTTGTTGATGCTTTCTGGACTTTCTTACAAGCTTCGACAATTGTTCACGGAAAAGTGACCGAATGTGTTTGACAAAAACGTTGTTGTTGCCTCCTTAAACTATATGGCTGTTAGAAGAGTCACAAAACTCTGTAAAACGTGGGAACAAATTAGTAAAACATTAAATGAAATCATCTCGAATCGACAAATGCGCAAAAGAAAATTGACCTTCAACATTCATCATGATGTCGCAAAACCCATTTTGGCTCTAATTGTGCTGTGAAATCCATGAGTTCCTCGAACAATCTTCAGAGTTTGGTGAAGAGTCCAGACACAATTCCACACGGCCGTCTGTGGAACGGGTACCTAGTTGGTCCCTATGATTATCATCATGCGGGAAATTGGCATTGAATGCGGGCACCCTCTCCTGAACGCCATACACCTCAGCCATCAAGGCTGCTTCCATTGCGACGGTGGTGTTCGAAGGCATGGAGCCAGTGTATAGGAACCTCTGTCGCTGAACACGGGTTCAGGCTGAGATCATCATCATCATCAAAAGCCGATATGAATGGAAGGAAGTCCTCACGGCAAAAAAAAATGCTTTCTTGAAAAGACTTTGAGATAAAAATAAACCGCGAAGTCATTCTCACGCCCGCCTCAAGAAGCTGTCCACAGCTGCAACCGAGAAGTTGTGCACCTCCCACCTGGCAAAAGATGCAAACAAATGCAAGCAGCCTTCTGTGGAAAACAGCCTTCTGTGGGCTCTGCCTACGATTTCAATTGCAAGTGGTGAGAGGCTGCAATCCTTGTCCACAAGCTTGAGCCGTTTGAGCCGTTGCCTTGTCCACTCTTGTCCTACATGGAGCTATCGCCCCTGCTGATTCGTGCCTCTTTCCCAAAGCCACTTGCTGACTGAGCTGCTCAGACCACGCCTCATTTGCAAAGCCATGGAGCCATCAATCACCAATTTTTCCCGAACATCTTCAAACGGTTGAACGTCTGCGGCTGCAATCACGTGCTCTGCCGCAACATGGCGCAGTGTGATGTGTTCAATGTGTGTATACATATATGATATATGTATATATATAATATAATACGCATGCAGATGGTTGGTTAGTCAGCTTTGCAAGGACGGCATGAGTACCACCTAAGAAGCTAAGAGAATAAACAATGTCAAACCCCGATTAATCAACCCTTGGTTTATTGATAGGGCGGTGAAAATTTGAATAGGAATTTGTCACCAAAGTTTTTTTGTCCGGAGGTTGACATTATGGGTTGTACACAATCATGTCCAAGCACCCTAGATACATCTATAAAGATACTTTCGCGCCGAGAGGCAGCCAAAAAAGCAGAATAGACGCGATACTCTGCTTTGGGAGTGCCATTGTTCATCACCACCTCAGAAGTGCTAGTCCCTTTGCAAGGCTGGCACTGCAGAGCTGCTCGACATCCAAACACTTGCTGCCAGGGATCAACTTGCATGTCCCCATCCTTGTTGTAGCATCTCCTTGGTTGCAAGGATGTATAGAGTATTCAGGCCCACTGCGAGAAGGTTGTGAGGCTATCTGCAGTACCGACCTATCCATGGATGCATTCACCTATTGATCTACCTACTATCCATCCGTCCATCCACCCATCTATTTGTCTATCCATCTGTCTATCTGCTGTCCAACTGTCCGTCTATGCACCTATCCATCTATACTGTGGTTTTGTTTTTCATGTCGTCAGTGCTTGGTGATTAGTGCACAGCGGAATCCAAAATTCAAGAGTAGGATGAAACGTTTTCTGCCCCAGGTTGCTGCCAAGAATCGAAAAATCACAAATTCGAAAAGTGAGAAACAGTTTGAAAACCACTTTGCACCACGAACGTTCGGAAAAAATAAAAACAAGATCCAAAAAAATGATGATGAATTGAAAACCACTTTGCGCCTCCTCGAAAGATCGAAACTTCGAAAATGTGTGAAAAACGCTTGTCGCCCAAAGTCGAGAAATCAAATTTTCGAAAACTGGTTGAAAACTGTTTGTGCCACCCAAAAAGGGAAAAACTGGAAATTCCAATGCAAGAAATTGCACACACCTCGACATTTGACAAGTTGACGAGTTCTTCATATACATTTGGTTGTTCAGTTTCTTTGACCTGCCAAAACGGCTTAGATTTTTTTGCCTTGTACATATGTGGTTCGGTTGCATCATGATTGTTTCCTGCTTCTCGTAAATCCTTCCAGTTGTCAGCAACCCCCATCGCTGGCCTTTTGGGGGAAGCTTTATTGCCTACACCCAACTGAAGTTTTCCCGTCTTCGTGGTGTTCCGTTTTGACACAAAAGAGAACGCTAGAGACATTATGAGGTTTGAGCATTCCTTCGTAACCCCCCTTTTATATGACTTAAACATTGGAGAAAAAAAACGTCAAGGAAAATTGCCAACCCACCAAGCCACGCGATACGATACGCAGCTTGAACGGCAACGCCATATCATATATGTCCATAAACATCAAAACTGTATTTCCAAACGCGTCATCCCTGGATTAGTATCCATATATCATCTATCTACGTATCCGCAAATCTATATAGTAATATATATTACAGTACATATCTGTGTATCTATGTGTCATCAATCTGTCTGTCTGTCTATCATCTATCCATCTATCCATCTATCCATCTATCCATCTATCCAGCGAATCACCTGTCCATCTATCCATTTGTACAGCATTGTCTATCTATCTAATCCAATCGAATTCAAACTCATCTAATCTAATCTCATCTCATCTGACCTGTCTATCTTTCTAGATGCGTGTGTGTGTGTGTGTGAAAACGGAGAAACATGTGTACAATGGATAATGTGTAAGCTATTACTATCGATCTTGATCTTCACATACCATGCACATACCATGTCCATACCATGCTTCAATAAGGGTGGCTGCAAGCAACTGCTGCAAAGACTCTCCATAACAACCGCTACCAGCCCTTTGTAATCCATGGCGTGGACAAACGTTTTGTTCGTCCAGCTTGCTTTAGGGAGTCCAACAGCAGGGGCGCAGGCAAAAGCCTTTGAAGAAAAGTGTGAAATAACATGAAATAACCATACCAGCCTTTCAGGGGGGTTGATTCTGGAGTGTGAAGCATGCCCACTTTCTCGTGCATGATTGAGTCGCCTGCGCCACAAGCTGGCGAGCCGAAAGGGGCAATTGTCTTCGCTGCTTGCATGACCACCTCAAAATGTCTCAATTGATTCCACTGCACAGAAACTCTGGGAGAACTAAGTTTCACCAGCTTGTGAACATGTGCATTCCTATTGCTGAGGTTCAGTGAGCGCAGCTGAAGCAGCAGAATCCACTCACGAAAGTTAAAGCTTCAAAAATATGGAAAGGATGGGACAGGTTGACAGGAGTTCGTAGCACTATGGGAGCACCTTCTGTTCTACCTCTTCGTTCAGCTTTGCCAATGCTTGCTGCCTGCATGGCTGTGACAGCTCCACCCTGACTCTCTAAGCTGCTTTAACCCTCTCACTCTGAGGAGGAACGACGCAGCAGCAATTCAATCAGAATGAACAGAGCCGAGGAAAGGTCACGGAGTTCTTTATAGTTATGGACTTGTGGAACAAGTGGATTGCCTGGCTAGAGCGACGATAGTTCTGAATGCTATAGACAATTTTGATGGAATGCATTTAAATTTGGCCGCTTTGAACCTGGCGCGGTAAGCACTTTTTTCATCGACAGTTTGCTTTCAGGGTTGCAGGTGGTTCGTAGTCACTGGTGCTCTCTGTAGTTGCTGGGCAGCACCTCCATTGTTTGATCCAAATGGAACGCACAATAGTCACAACAGCGTCTTCCCACTTGAAACATATTTTTGTGCAGTGTTGTGGGATGTTATTGGCTGGCAAACCTTTTGTTGTGCCAAATTCTTGCGCTATGAAATGTGCCCTCAAAGCCTTGGCATCTTGGTATGGTTTGGCCTTCTTGATAACGGCGGCTGTCCATGTCACTGACGTGTCCATTCTAGCTGACGCTGCAGCGCAAGTTCTCTGCCTGCCAAAGCCCCGCCGAGGCCGTGTCACCCAAAACAAAGTGAACAAAATGAACAAACGAACAAAGTTAACAAGCTAAAACCATCTAAAATCCAAAAAATCTCAAACGACGGCCTCTTTTTTTTTCTGCGTCCACTCTGCCAGCGTATGACCTTGCCAAAGCCTTCAGAAATAGGCAAACAAGTTGTTTACTACATGCACCACCCCACACCTGTAGAAACAGAAACAACAGCATAATTGCGTTGCTACGAAGCGCACCTGTGTTAGCAGTGCTTGAGCCAAACAAGTCGTCGAAAGACAAAATGAATTTAACTGCTTGGACACGCATCCCCAATGGGATAACATGAAGGGCGCCTAATGCATGGTATCTCACAACTCCCCCCTCATCCCGAATGGTGGCCTTATATTCAATTCCTGGACCACACCTGCTTTGCAGATGTAACTATTTCAAATTTGAT
This sequence comes from Symbiodinium sp. clade C Y103, assembly GCA_003297045.1. Taxonomy (NCBI): domain Eukaryota; class Dinophyceae; order Suessiales; family Symbiodiniaceae; genus Cladocopium; species Cladocopium sp. clade C. The sequence goes on from BGPT01000228.1 coordinate 339,571, forward strand.
GTACAAGCCGCTGAGACCCAAGTTGTTGCGTTGCCTCCTGCCAACCGACACCAAAGATAATCTTTGTGAAACCATGTGCAATGCCAGCTGACTGCGACGTTCAATATTCCAATTCAAATGTTTCAAGACCCAGCTGTTCATTGATTGACGCCACATTTACATGGTGCACTTGCCCTGCGTGTCTGAGCTAGCCAAATCGGTTGGCCGCGGTCGCAACCTGACTGAATCATTTTCTCCGAGATGTACCCGGCCATCATGTGAAGGCTTAGCGCGTCCCAAAATAGAGCACTGCCAAAAGCAATGCCTTCCGCCTCGATAGCTGATCTTGCCGTAGATCCTTGCTTCTTGCTTGACCATAGAATTGGTGAATGCTCATTTCCACTTTAGATCACGTAGATGACCCCAGACGTGCTCCTTCTTGTGGAAGGGATTGGAAGGGCACGACACAAATCTCTGAACACCAGCAACTCAATTTTCTTGCCTGGTTCTGCCGCAGCTTGACAGGACATGGGTTGCATGTGGATGACTTATTAAACGCAGTGTCTGCCGATCCTCCCATGCTGTTAATTGGGACGCCCTGGATGCTAACCTCCCAAAAGCTGATATCTGGCCTTGCCAACCTCGATGGCCATAGGCAACGCATGACGACGCGTGCTGCATGCTTATGCAACACCCCGCCTCGCATGAAATCAGTGTGAGACACCGATGCTTCGGGCAAGCATGGTGCGGGCACTAGTCTTAGCTTTTCAGACCGGTCCCAAATTAGTTCACTGTAGAGATCAATAACCCCATGGATATATGATCTCAGGTCATAGGTCATTGTTGTTTTGCTTGGGGTCGCAGGTACGAAATGGTCTCCCACGCTATATTCTGCCGGCTCTCAACCAATTCTTTCCTGCAATTCCTTCCAAAGTTGCTGTTGAAAGTACCGCCCGCTAAAGGGCAGTCATCCACGTAGATGTTCAACAACAAAGCGCGTTGACCCTTGTCACCTCGCCTGGGCGGAGAATTGCGTGGGGGAAGCTTCTGCTTTATGAAATGTGGTTTCCATGATTCTAGCCGAAAAGTTCATATCCGAGCATGACACACATGCGATCATCTAGTTCACATTGAAGATATGGCTGAATGCAACCTGCAATAACCTGCACATGACAAGGTGGTCATGCAGCCCCGCCAGAGTGAGGGTGAGCACTGCCACTGCAATTGTAGTATTGGAGTGGCGCAATGTCTTCCAATAGAAAGCTTTGATGATTCTCCGCGAGCGGTGGAGGCCTCAACTTGACAGGGGCGGACCCAGAGTGTTAAAGCCCAAGGTGAACCCACTGGAGGTGGGCCATGGCACGGCGCCGTCACACCGTGAACCCTGGCGGCTTGTTACGGGCGGCCAGTGGACAACAGCGTGCACATTCGAAACCTCAAGGGCAAAACAGCGACTTTCACTCATCTAATATCCCAACCAAGTCTCCTAGCTACAGTAAAAGGCGCCCCGGGGGAACAACAGAACGACAGTGTGAAAAAGCTTTGCACTTCCAAAACAAACGATTCAGGTCCTGAACTTCACTTTCGAACAACAGGGGCAGCTTTGGTGGATCTCACCTTTGCTTTCTCCGAAACCCGTTTGCACAAGTTGTACTGGCAACCTAATGCAACCTTCCTGACCACGTTGAGCACTCCTTTGTTCAAAATCAAATTGCTGCTTCTGACACATTCAGCATCCAAGCGATTCATGCTTTTCCACTGCTCCATTTGTTCCGGGGCCAGTCCGTACGCAGCTGGCGCAATCCTCTTTGAAATCTCTGACGCTCTGCCTCAAGCCAGGAACCAACAAATTGTGAACGGGAAGAGCTGTCGCGCGAAGGCCAGGGAAGCCTTCATGACTCTGGTAACAGCCACAAGAGCAAGGTCACAGGTGTGACCCAAAAAGGGGTACCCTTTGAAGAGCGCGAGCACTGCGATCACCTCTGTTCTCAGCACCTGTCACACAGCTTCACGAAGCAGCTAAATCTAGCAACGAAGTAAATTCGTCGTGGTGCTCCTGACTGCAAGGTGAAAATGCCCCACGCAGCATGAGGAGTCAACTAAACGCCTGCAAGCCAGGGATATTGAGAATCTTCATGGCCCATTGGTAGAATCCCTTCTCCCTTTTACTTTGGGATGCCCCTCTCCGGGGCCACCGATGGTTTCAAGAGCCGGCTCTCATCGCCGCTATAGACGACCTGGCCTTTGAGCGCCTTTGTATTTCCGATGCCCGAATCACTTCAGTTGTTGAGTTACCCGTTGGGCCGGATCCAGGCTCCACGAAAAACTGCCTTCCCAACGATGCTGTGTAGGTGACGCCCCTGCTTTGCGCGCCCCTGCCCGGCTGATTAACCTTGCCTTCGGTGGAATGGATGCCACCTGGCTTCAGCCCGAGATAGACATAGGTGAGCACCATGCGTAATGCGACTTCAATGGCACCAGTTGCAAATTGACACAGCTGAGTGCAAGCCAAAGATTCCAGATGCTGGCGTCGCGAGTTTCTACATTTGAAAACCGTACAGTACCAAGGGCTGTTTCGCATTTTTGCCGAAGAAAAGCCACATTCCCTCCATTACAAAGCCAAATGGAAAGGACCGCTTGAATTGCGACGAAACCCGGCGTCCGAGCCAACAACAAAGCGGCGTTGCTGTGAAGTGCACCTTTTTTAGCAGTGCTTGAGCCAAACAAGTCGTCGAACGACAAAATGAGCTCAACTGTTTGGAAAGCCATAACCAATGGATAACATGAGCGGTGCCTAATGCATGGCATTTCACAACTACAATCATCGTTCTGACAAACTTTCAGTTTCCTCTCTCTCTCTCGAATCTCAGCGTCCAGCTCGTTCTTCACCTGAAGAGGGAAAGCAAAGTCAACATAGGCATTCTTGAAAACGGATCGCAAACTCGATTTCATCGGGAAATCCTGAAAGTGCAAATTATGTCTCTTGCCCCCAGATGTGAATCGCAAAAGACCAAGCAAAGCCCCACCAGCCTGCCACTCCTCAACTGCACTTAAAATGATCCATTCAAACAAACATCCGCCCACACCATCTGCAAAGTTCCAGGATAGGTTTGGATAGGTTACCGAATGTGTTGCTGGAAATTTTGCTGGAATTGTTTGGGTTTTGAAAACAATGCCCAAATCAAGTCCACCAAAACACCAAAGCTTCCGGGTGCACTCTGGATTTGCACACGTGAACTATGAGCAATTGCAAATGAGCGTCGTCGCTCTCACTCAGGAGCTGGGGGACACGTTTACTGACCGTTTACTCTAGGTTTTGAAATGGCTGAAATTTGACTTTCAGCTAACACTGATCCACAAGTCCTGTATGGGACAACTTAGGCTCGCCAGGTCCAACATGGGCTGAACATTGCCTATATTGCCTCTACATAGCCGTAAACCGGAAATGCGACCAGAAGCTACGTGCGTGGCAAACACATTGGCATAGACTCAGACACCAAACAGCAATAGAAAGTTGGCAGCTTTTGCATCACTTTTGACAAGTTTTTGACTCCCATGCTGGGAGTTAAGCTGGAAATATGTCTACACCAAAGCACTTTGCACCACAAACAATTGACACGGCAAGCCATTGCATGATACATCATGATATATACTATCTATGCGAAACGGTTTTGCACTTGAGCAGCATTCGCGCTAGTTTGTGCGTACGTCAAGCCCTGGTTCTCATCAGAGGGTCTTTGACCAGAAACTCGCTTGAGCAGTTGCAAAACACTTCCCGCGCAGCAGTCACTTCCGGGAACCTAGGATTGGTCCTTCCCCCTAAAACATGTTTCTCGGATTTTTCTTTCCAAAACTAAATAATGCACTTTCAACTGGGGCCAGAAATGCTACGCGATTTTACGAATTTTACGCATATACCATCATATACCATATATTCATATATGGTCTTGACACGAATGAGGACTTAAACAAAGCAGCACCGGGGCAGACCTGCACTGTTAATTCTGCAAGCATTGATTCATAGTCATGAGTGAAGGAAGCAGGATCGCCTAGGACTCTTGTGAAATTAAGCTCGCCAAAGCCAGCTTGGGCTCAAGGCTAACGTCAATGCATGCGACGCCCTTTTGATGCAACTGTTATAAACTTTGTTGGCAAACGCAAGCCCAAGATAAAATGATACAAAATGTGCCTCTAGGCGTTCCCGCACATTCCTGCTGTGCTTTGGCCTTCTGAAACCAAGACTTCAGCGATTGTGAGTTGATGGGGATTCTGATTCGAGTGGCTGCTTTTGATGCTATGCTGTATGTTTTGCAAGCTCAAACGATCTTAAACTGTTGTCTGGAACTAGAAGATCCAAAGCAGAGAGTGGTAGGTGCAATGAGACATTTGGCTGACCCACTGTCAAATGCAGTTTGTCAATGTGAAGACAAGCGGAGGACAGGACAGGAGAGGCAAAGGCAGTGGGGGCACCATGGCACACCAGGATCCGCCTCTTAACAAGATCACGGGTGCGGGCTGAGAGGTGCGACAAGGACTTAAAGAAGGAAAGGAGTGACCAGGAGGAATTCAATGAGCAGATTAGTTACAATTCAGTAGTGAATTCCGTTTTTCATCAGGACGGGACCAGAATGGACCTGGAACATCAAACATATTGGAAAGTACCAACTACAAAAGAAGGCACAAGATTCCAGGACGAAGGATGCAGAGACAACTTTGGACACTGTACTCTGGAAAGTGTTGGAATCAGGCCTCACTAAAGAAATGGGGATCACAGGTTCGATTGCATCATCCAACAGGATCTGAGACAAACACTGAGACAAGATCAGCTTCCAATCCACAACCATGCATCTCTTTGCAAGACGATAGGGAATCGGGACAACATGGGAGAACAGTGAGAGGAAGCGAAGAAACTGAACATAAGAAGTATGTTAATGTTGGCTACCGATTAGTGGGATGGGTCTCTTTTGGGCATTTTCAAAATAATCAATTCCCCTTGGCCTGGTGGGGATGGGACCTTTTGTGCAAAGTTTTTTCCCAGATCATTTTTTTCAATAAAAAAGTTGGTTTGAAAAAAAAGAACTTCTGTTTGCTCCCAGCACCCATGCTAAGATGGGGGTAGCCCATGACTGGCTCAGATACTCAACAATAGAATTGTTTGGGTGGTACCCTATTGTGCTCAGAAACTTTGGGGGTTTAAAAAATCACAAAACCCTTTCTAATCCTTTGCTTTTCTTAGATTAAAAAGGAAAATCAATTGAAAGTAGATTCAAATGAATTGAAATCCTTACTTAAGTTGATCATCCTGAGATCCCCAGACCTGGCCCCACCAAAAGTGATGATTTAAAGAGTCCCCCTCAATTGTTTTTTTTGGGGGGCCCCTCCCACTAATCAGTAGCCAACATTACAAAATGATCCACCAAGAGGGAGACAAGCAATGCGTCAGGGCAGAAAACAGCAGGGAAAAAAAGAGACGATGCAATGACAAAATCTGACATAGCGAGACAAGCAATGAAGTCATAAACATAAAACATCTCACAACAAGCACCTTATTTTGCCAAAATTTGAGTCCAGGGTAGGAACGCTGTTTGACAGATCTGGAGGGAAAAAAGAGCTGCATTCGAAAGAATGTTGTTGTTTCAGGGACTTTGGACGCCCTAGATGCTCACTTAAATTTTGGCTCTTTTCACCTTGCCAGGAAGTTTGAGGCAGCATGCGCCAAAGGTTTGGCGCTGATGCCTTTTCGATCCTTTTCCCAAACCATCCACATCTCCCACTTTAGGAACTGCTGCCACTCACAAAAACATAATCCTAGAAATCCAAGAGTCCTCGCACTCGACAAGATCGCGTTCGAAAGCCTGAAGGCAGCTTCGGTTTTGCATATCATGCTCGTGTTCATGCTCTTGGACTCCGACGACGTGGTGCCTTCTCTGATGACAAGAGGCTGCAAGCCCGGTACTCTAGACCTTCCTGCTTCTTGTACTTGTGCATATGATATGTGCAATTAACATCAATTAACAATTGTTCCCACTTTGGAGCAAGGTGGTGCTGCTCCTGATCGCTATGGTTTCAATAACCTGAGCAAGAGCATTAAGAAACCGCTTGCCATAGCCTCCGCTGTCCACGCATTTAAGACATTGGTGTCCCAGAAGCGCACCTGAGCTGATCGAAACCCAAACTAGTTGCAAAGGGGTCAATGACAGCGGTCTCTCACACAAGGACTGCCGATCTGAACTTCACGAGGCAAAACGCCCAAACTCCGAAAGAAAACACAGATTGGTAACAGCTGATAACTGATAGCCGACGATCCGGCCAGTGGACCAAAACGCGGCCAAAAAAACTGTAGCACCGTGGCACAGGAATCGCACCTCCACATACGGCACTGCTTGAGCTACGGCGCACTTTGCCTGTTGGCAGGAGACATCACCTGACTATGTGGACTTCACTCTGCTAGTACTTTGATGTACTTTGCATAACCACCCTGCCACCAAAATAAAGGCAGGTACCTCAGGAACCTCAGGTACCTCAGGTACTCGAGTACCTCGCTCGAGTACCTCGAAATACTCGAGGTACTCTCGAGGTACGCTCGAGGTCCTCGACATGAACTCGACATGAAACTCCGAAAGTGTGTCCGCCCCCCCGTGCCTCAGGCACCAAGTGGTGAAGCCCTGCTCTAGCAGCCAAGGGAGCTGGAAAGCCTTCCCAGATGGATATCTCTGCGAATCTGCATTAACGTTTGACTTGTTTGAGAAAGATCAAACAACATCGCAACATCTTTCTTGATCCTTGTAGAACTTGGCAACTGAGTTGTGATTGAAATTCTGCACCGGAGCACACTTTACATCAGCTCCTCAAGGCATCTTCTCTCCTTGCCGTGGCTGGTCTGTTTGTCGAGGTGTTTCTTTGCAAGCGCCTCTGATGCCGCAACCAATGGCCGGACAGCCTCAGAGCTACAAAGGGTTTTGCTCGGCACACAAACCCAACGGAGACGGTATGGGACCCAGTAGTCAGTTGCCAAGTGGCAGAGAGACTTCGCATTGAGCTGCACAGTTTTGGCAACCAAACCTGTCTTTGGCTGTTGCCAGGAGAAAGCCAACAATGCAAATGTGCTAAAAGATGTCCAAATGATTGCATTGCATCAGGACTAGAACGATTCCTTGAACATTTCACTGCAGTACGATAGTGTCAACAGTGTCAACTTATTGTTCGCGGGCACAGCAATCTGAAAGCTGCAAAGTCAAAGTGTCAACCTAACACCGAAGCGAAGCTTTTTTTGTTCGGATTCAGGATCCAATCCAGTCACAGCTGCATTGGCTTGAAAGTGGTTGCCATAACAGCCAACAAGACAAAGTTCAAAGAACGCGTGTAGTTTGGCAGCCCCAAGTTTCAACAAAAAAACAAGAGGAGCCAACGAACCCGAATGCAGATCACGTAGAAAGACACATAAACGATGACCACAAAGAAAAACTATCTCATAAATCCAAAACATATATGCCACCAAAAGGTTAATGTCACCCACGGCACGCTTTCCCAGCTAGACATAAAATGGAGATAAATACGACATCGGTCACGGTTAATCTCTTTTTGACCGCTGAAGCATTCCGACGTGCCATCATCACAAAGCCTGCACAGGTCGGAGAAAATGAAACAAATCAAAACACATCCAGGCACATCATCACAACAAGAGCTGCTCGATCGAGTGGGGGAAGCTGCAAAAGCGGTGTGAAGTGTGGAGTGTGCAGTGTAAAGTGTGGAGTGTTGAATGTAAAGTGTGGAGTGTAAAGTATAAAGTGTGGAGTGTGGAGTGTGGGGTGTAAAGTGTAGGGTGTGTGGTGTGGAGTGTGGAGTGTAGAGTGAGGAGTGTGGAGTTTGAAGTGTGGNAAGTGTGGAGTGTGGAGTGTGGGGTGTAAAGTGTAGGGTGTGTGGTGTGGAGTGTGGAGTGTAGAGTGAGGAGTGTGGAGTTTGAAGTGTGGAGTGTGAGGTGTAGAGTGTGGAGTGCGGAGTGTAAAGTGTGGAGTGTAAAGTGTGGAGTGTGAAGTGTGGAGTGTGAAGTGTGGAGTGTGAAGTGTAAAGTGTGGAGTGTAAAGTGTAGAGTGTGGAGTGTGGAGTGTGGGGTGTGGAGTGTAAAGTGTGGAGTTTGGAGAGTGGAGTGGCGTGTGGGGTGTGAAGTGTGGAGTGTGGAATGTGGAGCGTAAAGTGTGGAGTGTGGAGTGTGGGGTGTAGAGTGAGAAGTGTGGAGTTTGAAGCGTGGAGTGTGGAGCGTAGAGNACGCAACACGACACGTATAAAGTACTGCGCCTGCCACGAAAAATGAAGATGGACACGTCCAAAGTACTGCGCCTGCCACGAAAAATGAAACGCAGCTTTGCAAAACGACGCGAAAGTATTGCGCCTGCCACACAAAACGACTTTGGACACTTTTTACAGACACGTGGCAATGTCACGAAGTGCCACGCCTGCCACACAAAACGACGTTACAACCTCTTCGAAAACCTCCAATAACGATAGGTTTTGGAGCTTTCCCCAGTGGCACGGCGACTCCACAGGAAAGTCAGAGAATCGAGAGAAGACAAGTTGGAAAGCTGAAAACGAGCATTTCGTGCGAGACTTCCGTCAATTTTCATCCCAGACATCATCACTCTGGCAGCTTCCCCCATAGACACCGACGTTTCGACAGTCCACAACATCATCACTTTTGCAGCTTCCCCCATAGACAACGACGTTTCGACATCACGTGTCAGGNAGGAAATGCCACTCCTGCCACACGATTTGCACGTTCTCACCACTTGACGCAGCCCTGACAATGGGATTCGCAAAAAACACGCAACACGACACGTATAAACTACTGCGCCTGCCACGAAAAATGAAGATGGACACGTCCAAAGCACTGCGCCTGCCACGAAAAATGAAACGCAGCTTTGCAAAACGACGCGAAAGTATTGCGCCTGCCACACGGAACGATTTTCGTCACGTCATGGAACATGTTGGCATGTCACAAAGTGCCACGCCTGCCACACGAAACGATAGTTCGACACGTTTGAAACGTCCAAAAATGATCACCTTTGTGGCTTCCCCCATAGACACGGCGTTCCGGCGGCCACTCGGACACCTTGCAACGGCAAACGACGGCAAAGCCACATGAAACGAACACAGGTCCAACCCCCAGACCCCCAAGGTAAAACGAGAACCCTTTGCTACGCATTCGGGAAAAACACTCCAGATTCTTATCTTAAGTCTATGATGCGAAACTTGAAAGTTATCTGCCTGTTGAGAACTTGAGACACCGTTGGGAAGCTGTACATTTGTGGAACCTAGATACTCGATCATACACTGCCCTGAAATCGGGAGAGCAAGGTCCGCAGGCTTTGCAAAATGAAATTTCGGAACGTGGGTTTCGTCGAGAAAAATGTGATAACACATGATGCGACTAAAATGACTCAAATGACCCAGATGACCTAGAATGAATTTCAAGAAAATGGCACCAATGCATTGCTCCCTTGTGCCTCCCTTCTTGTGCCAGAGCACTCATCTTGCTTGCAAAGAACGCCTTTCGGTTGACGTTCCAGTACGAGAGTCTGATTAGTGATGAGACAAATGCCATCACCAGAATACCAACAAAAATAGAGGAGATCCTCAAACAACACTTCGGTTTGAGACATGTCATGTGATGTAAAAAATGATAACGTATAAGTAAGTAAATGACATGTTACCGTGAATCTCCCCTTCCTTGAATCTATATGGTTCCCAAAAATCGGACATGAAGTCCATGCCGCAGACCCGCAACACATCTCTGCTATAGCTGTGCATCACACTCACTCACCATCTATGGCACAAACTATCGCAAACACATACTGCAAGGTCTGAAGCTAGCTGGGCACAGTTTCCGCATGACTCACGTAAGCGCACTGCTGCCTGAACTGAAAGCAACCAAACACCCGATTCATCAGCATTCATCAGCTATCAGCTACTGGCTCAAAGGAATAATTCAAAGGTTCAGGAATTTGAATGCGTTGTTCATTTTCCACCGATTTGAGCGAAGAGCAGCCGAAAGACATTAAAGCGTGCATCTAGAGTTAGAGGGCAAACACGATACCCACCATATTCTCAGTACCACACATGTCGAGGATGTAGTAAACGCATCCCGTCTCTCTGCATGCTGTGATCTTATGCTACAAGTAATTGCTTATGATGGCCATCCAGCGATGTCACCTCTCATGATATCACGGGTCCTTCTATATCTTCCATTTGTTGCTCTCATGCACCCCTTCTGCCTAAGAACATTTGGCCGCTCCTGGAGAGGCGAGCCAACATAAACCCATCATGATCCATCATGCACTCATAACTTATACATAACATCTTATAACCCACCACCCTCGTATCATCTCGTACCATCCACATGATCCCACGAGAGCTTGCTTCATCTGACAAGGTGCCCTTCACTCATAACGGTGAAGTATCGCTGTGTGCTCAATCCAGGCCCACTTCCTCAACACAATGCGAGCTGGGTGCTTCACGGTGCTTCGCTTCCTTTCTGAGTTGCCAAGGATCCAACATGATCCAACAACAGTGGCAACATCTTGGAACATCTTGGAACATCTTGGAACATCTTGTCACTGTTATATACCCTGCAGCTGTTGGAGAATTGCTGCCCACCTCCTTGTAGCGCTGCAGTTCAATCTGGTGCTTCAGTGTCTGACTGGTTGTGGCATGAACCTGCAAGGGTGCTCAGGGTGCTCTTAGAGTCTTAGAGAGTCAGTCAGGGCGAGCACTTGAGCAGGCAACTAGCTGGATATTAGCTGGCTTCGCATGTGTGCCAATATGTCCCCAAAAACTGCAAATGTGTGACGAACCTTCATCCTGATTGATTCATCCTGATTGATTCATCCTGATTCATCCTGATTCCTCGTGTCTCCTTCAAGAAATGCTCCGAAGTCATTGCCTCACGACCGACCAGCTTGCGACGCTCCACCAACAGTGAGTTGCGCTCCGCCTGGCAAGGCTAGACCAAGGACAAAAGCACAGGAAAACAACAATGCACTCCATAGGACTCCCATATTCCTATATCTTCTACATCTTCTATATTCATTCTATATGTTCATATATGTTCTACATCTTCTATTTTCATTCTATATGTTCTATACAACTTTGTGTGTATGATGATTATGATGTGCGTATTATGTATGTGTGTGTGTGTCGGGGCGTTCTATCAATTGGACCGGTTCAGCGAGCTTTGTGGCTGCAAACAAGCAGGTGTTTGTCTTGCAAAACTCCACCATCACAATATAAAAAAAAAAGTCAACGAAACGGCATCCGCTCCGGACACTCATCAAAAGCCAAGTAGCCTACGAATGGTTTCCAATGTCATGAGTTGCTTAGTTCATATCACTTTCTGATTTCAACTCATGATTGGCATCGGGACTGGCAGACAGTCCTCCAAAGCCGCCAGACGTTGATCCAACTCAGACAGTTTCTGCTGAGTCTCCAGATTTCCCATTGGTGTGTCAGGCCTGGCACAGGGAAATTGCGCAATGCCAAAGGACTCAAGGACCGAACATCAATGCCATGACTGTGCACTTGGCATGGGCCTAGGCCAGAAGCACGGAATATGTATGATACTTGTTCAACTTCGTGCAACTTTGTGCAACTTCCACTCTCAGAGAGCTCTCATGGGAGAAATTGCCATGAATTGAAATCGCTACTTCACTACGCTCAACAGGACGGCAGGCAAACACTGGGCAAGAATCACATACAAATAACAAAATCCTAAACGCATAAAAATATGCAAAAGTAGTGACATACTCAAAAAATGTTCAAACGCGTTCAAACGGCTACCCTCCGGCTGCTGTCGTTCACGGACATGGCCTGAGAGAGTCCTGCCGCTTGCGAAGGCGTGGCTTGTCTTCAGCGAGCTTGGCGTCCTCGTAGGATTGTCAAGTTCGACTTCAGTAGACTTGATGCTTGTCTGATCTTGTCTGGTATTGCACACGTTCAATTGATTTGCGTGCGTGGTTGTCCCGGCCGAAAGGTCTTGATGTCCGATGAGTCTAATCTGACTCAAAGTGGCAATGCTCTTGCCAAAAATGCGGCCTCTCACTGGGGTAACTGAACTGCTTGCTAACTCGTTCCAACACATTTTTCGATATGTCCCGATTATGTCTACACATAACATGATTCATCATGATTCATTAACCCCGACTTTCTAGGCTCTGACTCTTGCCTGCGGAAATCAGGCTCAGTTCCCTGCTTTGGTCCTGCTCCCGCTTTTGCTGTATCTCACGGTACATGCGCTTCACGAAGGCAGGGTAGTCTGTGAGTGACAAAAAGTCATCAAGGACCTTAGGAGATCGCAGTGTTACAAAAATTAGCAGAGGTTTTGGCCAATTTGGCAAGTGTCATCAGGCCTGGCGGTAGCCTGCAAAAGCGACGAAGGAGCTGATCCACAGTCCACCGAAGCACTATGTATCTTCTGATTATCTTATCATTTTCCTCTCACTCAAAAGGCCAAGGTGCAGCACATTGAGTTGCTTCCTCCACAAACTCTTCCTGAAAGGTCTTTGCTTGCACCAGTCCCCACAAGAACAAGGCCTCCAGCCAACGATAGGGCACGTGAGGAGCGCTTTCAAAACGCCAAAAAACGCATAAAACGCACATACTGATGCGCCTCAAACAACGATCGCCACAATTTTGCACACATTGCATTTGATGCCGAGAGACATTTTGCATTGTCAGCTCAGCCTCAGCCTCAAAGCGCTTGAAAACGTCGAACCTGAAAACGAAGATGGGCAGTGATGGACAAACACCTGCTGAAAACACGTTCAAAATGGAAACTAAATGGAAACTAAATGGAAACTTGATGAGGCAGCCTGAAACTAAATGATACTAAATGGAAACATTGATGAGGCTTGACTTCGTGCAATCTATGGATTTATTGTTGATTATCATTTATTTATCTTCTTTCGACAGGTCCTGGAAGCTTCCGAGACTCTTCTCTCTATCTCTCTTGCTGGGGCTCTTGGCACATTGAAGACGCTTTGTCAAAGCTTTAGAAGGCGCAACTGCTGGGAGACAACCTCTATTTGTAATTACATGAGACGTGTATGACTTTTGATACTTTTGCATGAGTTATGTTCTAGCTGTTCAAGTCGGCATCCTCTTGGTCCAGTGCTCAAGACATAAGAGCCTGTTTCCGCTCGTTTGAACGTAGTTCACATGCAGGGAATCCTTTTGCTGTCTGCCCGAGACGAAAACGATGTCCTGACTACTTGAGTGAATCGGGTTCAAACGGGGTTATGCGATCGATTGTTCAAATTTGTTGAATGGTTTGTCGGGATTGGTCGGTGGTGCAGTCAGTCAAATCTTTGTCAGTGGGGGTCCCGAAGATTGAGGAAATTCATTGAGGCAGCAGAGCCATGCTGCTGGTCACTTCCCAAATGGAGCCCTGGTGCTAAACGCAGTGAAAGTTTCCGTGTTTCATATGTGCCTGTATATGCTTGTTGTCATGGTCTGTGTATATCTGTGTTGGGGTCGTTTCATGTCCCTGTTCATCATTCCTAGGTCTGTCATAGATGGAGCGCCTGGTCGTTGTTCTGAGTAAGTATGTGTCGTAGTTGCTATTGCTGTGGGGTGCTGAGACCTGCTGCGGTAGTTCTCTTGGTTCTGTTCAAAATGGTTCCCTCACGGAAGACTTCTGGGTTCTCCGGCCATTCCGCTTTCTGCTCGGTCTTGGCAACATCCGGGCCCTCAAGATCAGAAAAGCGATGGCAGTTTGCCTCGGAGGTGAAAGCCATTACAACTTGGACGCACAGACTACAGTGATTGCAGTCACACCTCGAAAATCCTGCAATGATCTGCGGCCAGGGCGCTGCGAAGAACTGCTCGGCAAAGGAGTTGCACTCCTTGCAGCAAACAAATGCGATGACAATGCCATGACTGTCCCATGACTTGGCGAGAATTCCTGGCGCTTGGGATGCTTGGGGCACTGCCAGCAGATGACACGGAAGCGTTCATTGGTTGCGTCGGTCTTCATTGGAATGTCATTCGCCAAGTATCTGAGGCCACCAATCCGATCACTTCACGTTGAGTGGCCATGGTGAGAGTCGGCTGGGTAGTTGGGTCACCGAGTCGGGTCGACGAGTCGGGCAAGAGTGCCGCAACAAAGCTCTGAGCCCAGAGTGGCCGCGCAAAGCCAATGGTGACTCTGTGGTTTCGTGAGTCAAATGCAGACTCTACAAATCAAGGACAACATTGTGACAACATAATTCAAGAAAGAAGAAGAAGAAGAAGAAGAACAAGACGAAGAAGAAGAAGAACAAGACGAAGAAGAAGAAGACGAAGAAGAAGAAACTTCACACTCTAAAAAATCATCAATCATGATCAACCATGACCAATCTCCGCAATCAATGCTGATTGCCTTCCAGCGGTGTAGTGGAGGCCTGCAAAGCTTTGTCTCAGCAGCCGCTCTGCTTCAGCATCATCCGAAGCATAATCCTTAAGGATGCTGATCAAATTATCGAACCCCAAGATGAAAGCCTGAACTAACTCAGAGAAGAAATCAGAAGAAATCTGAAATCTGAAACTGTGACTTTTTTGATTATTGATCAAATGTTGATCAAGTGTTTGCTGCACGTGCTGGAAAACATTGGAAAACTGCTTTGCGCTGTGACACCCGGTACCTGTCTAGCTGCGCTGGGCCACCGCACAGCAGCACGGTCCAGTGGCATGGGCCGTGGATCTCTGGAGCTCGGGTGCCCTGCCGCAACATGCCACTTCTGTGCAGGAATCGGCTGGCAACTGTCACAATAACTGAGGCGATAGCGGTAACTTGTGAAACATGTGAAACAATTCATAAATTGTGAGAAGGCATTCGGACTTGCATCCTGCTGGCTCCGAGTTTGATTGAAAACTCAAATATCAACCTTTTTATGAAACGACATGCCTGGAACAACGGTGTGCAGAACGTAGCTGGCCTGATTCGGAGAAATGCTGACAGCAGTAACATTTCGTGTTTTTTACAATACAATCATTGTGGGGTGGTCTATTGCTCTGACGACCTTTAGGTTGGGTGCCGAAGTCACAAGCACCTCGCCAAAGCCCAAGTATGACGCCTCCAAAGTAGAAACTGATTTTTGCCAATGTCGAAGCAGTCTAAGTCTGGGGCAACGATTGGAATTAGACCCATATGCTCAGCTAAAAGACAGTTTGACCACTTCTTTCTCCAATCCAAAATCTGAAACTAAAATTCCCTTCCCAAAAATGACGTCAGTTCTCACTTAAATGCCGGCCTGGGCCCGGCAGGCAGCCAGCAATTCTGGCCCTGCCTTGGTGGCAGGAGGTGGACAACAAAGGGCGTTCGGCAGCTGCTATGGACGCGCGATGCACATGCCAAAGTGCAAACATGCGCGTGCTCACGCTCAGAAACATGCACATCATGCACAAGTAAATATGTTTGAAATGACTGCGGTTGCAGGTTTTTTTTCCTTTGTTTCTTTTGTTGTATCACTTCTTCCTTCCGCATTGTTTTTTTTTCTTAGTTTTGTTTGTTTGTTTGTTTGCTTGCTTGCTTGCTTGCTTGCTTGGTTGTTTGCTTGGTTGTTTGTTTGTTTGTTTGTTTGTTTGTTTGTTTGTTTGTTTTCGCAATATGATTTATTTGCAGGCAAGCGCATAACTTGCCTCTCCGAATTTGGATCGCTTGTACCTCGAGATCACTGATATTTCACTTGCGAAATTTGCATCACCGGTACCTCCACCACATTTGTACACCTTCTATTGGCTTCACATTGTATGAGGCTTTAACACGGATCTACAACTATAGTTCACGTGAGGTGGGGCGGTGGGGCCGTGAGATGTTTCTACGCATGTTCTGGGTACGTGACACACGCACAAAGAAAAAAACATCGTCCTTTGTGGTGTGTTTGGGGTGTTGGGCAAGTATTCCAGCAAATAAAAGCTACATCCTACAAAATCTTCTGACATTCTTCCAAACAACAGGACAACAGTGTATGTATCTATTTACATTAGATATCATTAGATATGAGATGCAAAGTGCTGACATGTTGTGCTACTCGACAGCTATCAGCAACACGGAAGCGCACTTCACTTTTTCTCTTCCTTTCACAATTCGCTGGTCTCAACCTGCCTCTAGCAGGATACTGCTTTGGTAAGCCGTACAGGTATCCTCCTGTGCAGCTGTGCAGCTGCACTGGCAAGACTCACTGTCTGCCTCAACACCTGTTCGCTCAGGATGTTGTACAGACTGAATCTATCCCGCGCCAGCGCATACGTGCAACGACACGCAAGAGATCAGCATCTACTCGAGAGATGTGATCCCCTACAGGCAGGGTAACTCCACCTGAGGCCGTGCCTCATCCTTGAGCCAAAATGTATTCATCAACTTGCATGCTCATCCTAATGATAATGCACACCCAGAGCCTGCCAAACACTATGCATACATATATATATAATACATTATGTGATATGCATACATGTGCTCCGGCATTCACGTCAAAACCTGTGTGTTTGACAGATGTATGCATGTTGTGTGCGTGCATATAGGCGTCTATGGATGTGTATGCGTGCATGTATGTACCTACGTGAGTACCTTTGTATGCGTGTGTGTGTGTGTGTGTGCGTGTACGTCCGCGCGTACCTACGTACATACCTACGTATGTAGTTATGTATGTATGTATGTATGTAGGTAGGTAGGTAGGTAGGTAGGTATGTAGGTATGTGAGTATGTAGGCGCGTATGCTGGTATGCTGGTATGCTGGTGTCTTGGCATGTTGGTATGTCGGTATGCTGGTATGTTGGTATGTTGGTATGGTCGTCTGGTCTTGTCTGGTCTGGTCTTGTCTTGTCTGCTCTTGTCTTGTCTTGTATTGTATTGTAATGCATATCATATATGTATGTATGGATGTCCGCCGACCCCGGCCTTCGCCAAGGCAGGGGCGGCGCCTGGGACCACCGGAGGTGTGGAACCTGCTTTGTCACGGCCATGGCTTTCACCTTGTCCAAGCTTGTTCCAGCAATGTTCCAGCAATAAAATAATTGCTTGTCTGCNGTCACGGCCATGGCTTTCACCTTGTCCAAGCTTGTTCCAGCAATGTTCCAGCAATAAAATAATTGCTTGTCTGCGTTAAGCAGTCTGCCAAGCCTCAAAGGCCTCAACTGCACCACGGCAGCTCCCAATGCCTCCGCAAGCCTTTCCTCTCGCAGCTACACGCTCCAGCCATCTGTTCTTAAGGGCGTTCAAGCCTGCCGTTTGCCCGCCGGCAAACCCTCCAAATGCCTCCGCAGGCCTTTCCACGGCAACTCTCGCAGCCACATGCTCCAGCCATCTGTTTTTAAGCGCGTTCAAGCCTGCCGTTTGCCCGCCCGCAAACCCCTTAAATGCCTCCGCAGGCCTTTCCACGGCAACTCTCGCAGCTACACGCTCCAGCCATCTGTTTTTAAGAGCGTTCAAGCCTGCCGTTTGCCCGCCCGCAAACCCCCCAAATGCCTCCGCAGGCCTTTCCACGGCATCTCTGGCAGCTACACGCTTCAGCCATCTGTTCTTAAGGGCGTTCAAGCCTGCCGTTTGCCCGCCCGCAAACCCTCCAAATGCCTCCGCAGGCCTTTTCAAGCCTGCCGTTTGCCCGCCCGCAAACCCTCCAAATGCCTCCGCAGGCTTTTCCACGGCAACTCTGGCAGCTACACGCTTCAGCCATCTGTTCTTAAGGGCGTTCAAGCCTGCCGTTTGTCCGCCCGCAAACCCTCCAAATGCCTCCGCAGGCCTTTCCACGGCAACTCTCGCAGCCACATGCTCCAGCCCTCTGTTTTTAAGGATGTTCAAGCCTGCCGTTTGCCCGCCCGTAAACCCTCCAAATGCATCCGCAGGCCTTTCCACGGCAACTCTCGCAGCTACACGCTCCAGCCATCTGTTCTTAAGGGGGTTCAAGCCTGCCGTTTGCCCGCCCGCAAACCCTCCAAATGCCTCCCTTGATAGAGGATTCCCACTTGCCAACCTCCCCCACAAAAGGGGGGGTCGGCGGCACCAGGGCGGTAGCCCATTCTATATGTATAAGTGTGTATCAGTATGCAGACGTATGTATAAGTAAGTATGAGTATGCAATGCATAAGTATGTATAAGTAAGTATGAGTATGGATGATTATGTATTCTTAAGCATAATTATGTATAGTTATGTACCTCTATGTATAATCATGTGCAGCTATGTAGAACAATATACAATTTTGTATGATTATGTCTAATTATGTAGAATTCTGTCTAATTTTGCAAAATGATGTCCTGCTTTGGAAATTTGGCTGGAAGTTCGGAAGCATCAAATAATGTTGTCGGCTTCTTTCCATTCACTACTTCAGCTGAAGCAGGTAGATACAGTAGTGCCTTCTCATGGAGAGAAGCATCTGCACTCTTGCGGCCGGCAAAGCCCCACCTGGCATTGGGCAGTTGGGAATGGGAACAAGGGAGCTCAAACAAGCAGATCTGAGTGCGCGACGCAAAAAAAATTGAGGAGTTTTCTCCAAAGTCTCTGGAGTTTTCTCTTCGTCAGGGCTGGAGGCGCTAGCCTATCTAATCCTATCTAGCCTCTGCTTCTGCTAAGTGCTATGGCAATGACGATCGTCTTTTATCGTCGTCCTCAGGTCGCAGCCGCAGCAGCCGCAGCACTACCAGCAGCACTACCAGCAGCACACCAGAAGTATGGACTCGTCCAGCATGTTTCAAACTCAAGTTTAAAAGGTTGGTTTTCAAGTGGAAAAGTTTAGTTTCGAAACCCCGGGCCTGGCCGTGTTGGGGGGGACCGGGGGAAACAACCTGACTCTGACGAAAAAGGTTTGCTTCCGGCCCAGAAACAAACGTTTCCGAGCCCCAGAAGATTAGTTTCCAGGTCCGGAAACAAAGGTTTTGAGCTGGAAAAGGTTTGCTTTCCGGCCGGAAATGACTCTTTCGGAGACTGGCCAGGAAAACAAAAGTTTCGATACTCGAGTTTCAAGTTTCCAAAACTAAGGTTTTTCAAGGGCAGCTAAGGAGTAAGTTTGTTTCCGCAGCCACGGCGAAACACCGATTTACTTGTGCAAAACCAAGAGGGTCATATGATTGCCAAGGATGCGCGCACAGGGGTTCTTGCGCCATTCCGAAACCATGGCCGCCTTGCAGTGGATAGTTGTGTTGCAGGTTCGAAAGCGGGCAAACACGATTTGGGATGAAATGGTGCGTTGGCGTGCTTCAAGGCATTCCGCCTGGTATGGACTGGCTGGATCTTGCAGAAAATGTCGCTGGTGCAAGACTCTCGTGTTGTGAAAGTAGTGTTGGAATTCAATGCAGGCATGGTTACGGAACATATTTGGAAGAAAATTTTACCGTGAAACGTCAAACTGCTTTGTTGAGATAAAGCGTTGCCCATGCACTCAAGGTTGTTTCTACACAACGAAAAAAGAAACAACAACTAACAGAACGGCAACTGCCACGGCAATGGCAACAGCAACAGCAACAACAAGAACAACAACAGCAGCAACAGCAACAACAACAACAGCAACAACATCAACAACCGCAACAACGGCAACAACGGCAACAATGGCAACAACAGCAGCGACGGCAACAACCGCAACAACAACAACAACAACAACAACAAACAGAAACAACAGAAACAACAGAAATACAACAGAAACAACAACAATAATAATAATAACAAGAACAACAACAACAACAACAACAACAGCAGCAGCAGCAGCAGCAACAGCAACAACAGCAACAACAGCAACAACAGCAACAACAGCAACAACAGCAACAACAGCAACAACAGCAACAATAGCAACAACAGCAACAACAGCAACATGGACAAGACGACGAACACGAAAAATGCAAAGGAAAGGAACAAGAATCAAGAACAAAGACAAAAGCGACGATTACGATGATGGCTCCAACTGGGCACCCTTCAAGTTGGCACTGTGGCACTTAGTTGTCTCAATCCAAAGCTAATGTTTTGTCGAATAGTTTGTTTCCGCGCCCGAAGCAAACATTTTCTGAAAAACAAACGAACAAACCAGTCGAAAAGAGGTTCTTTTCGAGGGTTTGAAACTAGCTCCAGCGGAGTTTGTTTTGAGTTTCCAGTTTCGAATTAGGGTTTCCGAAAAAGTTTGTTTCGAGCCCTGAAGCTTACTTTTTCACAGGGGAAACCTTAGTTTTGAGACGAAAACCTTTTTTTTCTCTTCCCACTGCTTTCAGTCCAAAGCGTGGACAGCGCCAAGACGTTACTTTCGGCTTGTAAAACAAACTTTTTCTGTCGTCTATAAACGTTTGTTTCAACCAGGAAAGCGAACCTTTCTCCTGTCTAAAGGTTTGTTTCTGCCTCAAAACAAACTCCTGGGTGCATCCTTACTGCACACCAGCAGCACTACCAGCAGCACTACCAACATCTTTATCTCAAAAAAACCGTTGGCATCATTGTAGTCGCCATTGGTGACAGACTCGTCTCCCCTACTCTCCTCCTCATCCCTATCCTCTCCCCTAATCATCAGTTGAACAGCCACTATGACCACCATCGTATCGCCAATGTCACCAGCGACATCAGCATTAACATGGTCATCAATTACCTGAATCATTGCTTCCTGCAAACATGCCAGGTCCACCAATTCCTCCGGAGCGTCCCCTCCAGGTGCCGGCTGGCACTTGTAGCCAACACCTGACTGGAAAATTGTGTGACCATACCAAACCATAGATGCCAATAACATCCGATGACCAAAAACGGATCTAAATGATCTAACAGTAATCTAAGAAAGACCCAAAGAAACAAGGCCAGAAACTGAGACACGCTACAAAAACTGGCCAGGCCAGGGATCGTTGAGTCATGCTTTCGAAACAGATCTTGTTGATGAATGTTGATAGGGATCTGCACTGGGCAGCTCGTAGCTTCCCTCCTAACTCTGTCAATCTTTGCAAATTTCGGACCTGGGGATACCTGAGGTGGAAAGAAGTCCTACTCCCAACATTATCAACTCTAAGGAGCAGGATGAACCAGGATGAACCAAGCAAACGCTGAGAGTGGTCTTTAACGCTGACCCTCTACATCTCCACTTCCCACGTCACTGAATCACATGTCCATATGTCCATCCGTGTTCTAGGCCCGTAGAGCGCGGACGAAAGCTATGCAATGGGGCAGTGGTTTTTACTGGGTCGAAAAAGCAAGATGACGAGAGATGTGGAAAATGAAGGCAAATGATGTATGAGGTGATGAGAGATGATAAGATATGATGCGATGGGATGTGATGCGATTGAAGGGATGTGATGAGACGAGACCAGATAAGATAAGATGAGATGCTATGACGTGAGATACATTGAAACGAGATATGATGAGACATGATGAAAAACGAAGAGACATGATGAGATGAAACGACACGAAATGCGACGGGAAATACACAGAAGATGAGGGAGGTTAAGATGATAGGAGACAAAATGATACAATATATTACATAATAATATATATATATATAATGAAAAATCATGTAGAGATCATACCAAGTCGAGCCCGCAGGGGGGGTCGGGGGAGTTAAGTTAAACTTCACGCAAACAGGGGCTGAATTGCCCCCAGAGCTACTTTGCTAAAGCAAAGGCACAACTTCAGCTAGCTATCGCTAGCTCTCGTGACATTCAGCCTGCACAAGACGCAGCCTCTGAATCAGGACACAGGTGAGAGGACCGCGTCTTCAAGTGGGAGATTTTTGAAAAGCATTTTGATTGAAGATGTTGAAATCACAAAGGAGACGAAGCAACACAGCAGACGGAGAAATCGGTGCCGAAGAAACACACACACCAAATGCACTGGAGAGCACCCAGGAGTGGTGACACCCACTGAAAACGTAATTAACGGAAGACTCATTTTGGGATAAAAGAACATATCACTCACAGTAATCACTCACAGTAATATCACAAGTGTCTCAGCCTCGTTTGGATGTTTGGGATTCTTGGCAGTGCATTGGAAATGTCCGAGACTTGACTCAGCCTCTCCAGACCAATCGGCAATGTCTGCATCTGCAAGGCAGAGGTAGCCTCCGTGTGGCCTGAGCAAACTGCCAAATCGTCCTCCAAGATCTCCAGCCATCGCTGAGCCTGTCAGTTATATGTATTATATGACTCTATAAATTAACCATAGATTAACCATAATTAAAGTTAATTAACTTTATTTAACATTGATTAACCCAAAAAAAATCTTCCATGGTACATATGGAACATTGTTTGCGAGGCCACACCCTGATATCTCCAGAAAAGCGAACATGTTGGATCTCCCCGACCCGGTAGTCGAACCTTCGAAAATAGCGCACGGGCTTCCTGAAGGAACCGTACTCTATGGCCAAACGTTCTCCCATGTTGGCTGCTTGTCTGTGTGATCCTGTTTGATCCTGCTTGCCTATCAATCGTCTATTCTGATCGATTACACAATATGGTACAGCTCAACCGCTCGTGGGCCCTCTCCTTGGCAGCTGCACAGTGCCCGCCATGCAGCAGCACGCTTTGTCCGCATACTGAAGCACTTGTGGCATTTGATTCAATTCTTGATCTCCATTTGATTCTGCAATATTCATCATGTGGGCGGGACAAACGAAGGTTTTTGTATGCTTTAATATACTTACCCTCAGATCTACACAGGGCCATGGCGCTGATTTCCTAACTTAATTTCGGCTTTGGACCGAAACTGTTGGATATCTCGTGAAGCGAGCAATCTCCGCCTCAGGTGGTTGCCCTTCTGTCCTACGCAAGGCTACTCACCAATATTGTCCTGTTTGGAAAATAAACGGGCCGGTTTAGGTAGCGGTCTATGATCATCTACGTATTCGTTGTTGCATGGAAGAAACCATGGAGGGAACACTCTATAAATCAACCAGTGGGAAAAGGACATCCATGCTACTCACAACAAGCTTTATGGCTGCCTGGACCTGGAATCTTGAATTCTAGATGGCTCAGGTGCGCAGTCAAACAAGCTTTCATCAGAACCGACCTGTTTGAGAAGTCAAAACAATTTCAGGAAAGGCACAGTACCATAGTCTAAGAAGTCCCGATTCTATCTGATACTATGAAGATCCGTAGAGACTGCAAAGCACGTCGCTTCCATGCAATCTTGGACATCGATGCTTGGTGGTCCATTGGGAAGTCAAGGTCTGCCTCTTCTCGATATCGTTCTGCAGGTCATGAATGTCATCCTGCTCAGCCTGAAACTCAGAACTCATGGGCCCATGACCTCTCTTAAACTCTGCATCTGCCCGTGCGGCTGATTTTGCAGCTGGGAGCCTTTACGGGTTGCAAAGTGGACTCAAAAGAACATGGAACGCAGAGCGCAAAGCAAGAAAAGCCATCATTGCCGTGTCAAGGCCTTTCAAATTTCAATGTGTCGGGAGCCACATGACCCTTCCACCCTACAGAATGCAAGCAAATGGACCGACAGACACGGAGGCCACATTCAGCATTCACGAGGAACACTGAAGCAGTGAACGAAACGGATGGCTGAACTGTATGCATCTGCTAGATCTTGTCATAGCAAATCAAGAAGGGTAAGCCTGCATTTTCTTGCGTGAGAGGATTGGTACCTACCATTGCCCATCCAACTGCTTGCTTTGCCAAAATGCCACAATGCAATAAAACCGGGCGACTTCGGGCCTGCTGCATCCTCATCCGGCTCAGTCGGAGATCGTAAAAGTCTTGCTTTACTCGCTCGAGAGCCTTTGTGAATTCCAAGGGATGGCATCTAAATGTATCAAACATTGTATCATCAAGGGATTGATTGCATCTGGCCAAGCACGTAGCAGCGAAGCTCAGTATCTATGGCCATCTAGGGCCACTGCTGCGTCAACTTCCTGATGCAGCAAGGGCTGCATGGGTCGTTCGAGCAGTGGATCGGGAAAAACTGAACATGAGAAGCAATCGCTGGATGCGAATGTTGTTTGCATGGTCGCAAGCAGCACCGATGACACATGAGCATACACAAACAATCCAATCGCGTTCAGAGATAGCCAAAACCTTACGATCCTTACGAACATCCTCCAAATGGACCCCACACCTGGATCTGCTGCTCTACAGTCTCATGGCCCTCGGAAGCAATTCAGATCATTTCAATCAAATTCCACTCTCTCTCACATTGCGCAAAAGTCTTTACGCTGGACCGGCGGCCGACCAGCTTGTGTGAGCTGCCGATTCACTGCCTGTACAACTACCAAAATGACGGGAACCGCAATGCTCCCAACGACGAGCGAACGCAAAAAAGGGACAGCAAATCCGCAACAACACACGGGTGGAGGGGGACACGCGCACAGAAAGACAAGCCACCAAAGGACGCACTGATGGCTGCTAAACTTCCGTTACCGTCCCCTTGCTCGGGGAGGCCTTCACACGCACACAGCGCACGACACCAAGACCGATATAGGACCGACATCCAGTTGCTGACTCAGTCGCCAACGCCGAAATCCTCCAGCCACCTCTCCGCACCTCTCGTTCCCGGATACCAAGAGGATGAGAAGAGGCGCCGAAGGGCGCCGAAGGGTGTTGAAGACCCGTGAAAGACTCGCTCGAAGTTTCCAATGACTCAAAGCGCACGAAGCTCAAAAGGAGCACTCTGGCGTGCTGCCACGTAGAGGTTTCCGAAGTCATGGGGGTACACCCAAATCATCCAATTTCTTAGGGTTTTCCAAAACAAACCATCCATTTTGGGGTACTTCTATTTATGGAACCCATATTCATGCCAAAGGCTTCCCAAGAAACTGTGAGAATGCCAACTTCATCTCAGGGCTTCCTGACAAGTCGTGCATGATCATGATTCATTTGCCTTAGATGTTCAGGCCAGGCAAACATCAGCTCAAGGCAGAATCTGTCTACATTCATCGGAAACATGTCATCTATCCCAAGGGGAAGTTACCTCTCCAAACATGTGTCCGAGTGTGTGCTTCAATCCTTTCCCCAAGGACCTCAAGGCCCCGACGCAAGCATCCGCTTCTTTTCAATTGCATGGACCATGCCACCCTGCCCCCCACCTCGAAGCGAGGGCAACTGGGAAGCTCTCTGGGAAGCTTAAGACCATCACGAACGATGCGATGTAGCTATGAAATGCACAAAGTGCACAGGAAGACGGTGGATATCGGTGGATACAAGTGACGAGCACGTCGAATATGCAAAGCAATGCAAAGCAAGATAGATTGAATTCCAGGGTGACTTTGGATCAAGGACCTCTGGTGAATTGAATAGGATTTACCCCGCAGCCAGCCTAGCATCTGTCAGTATCATTTATATCTGCCATATGTGATAGATTGTGATAGAGTCACCAACATGCACAGGATTCCACACAACCCCAGTAATTCACACATCAAGCCTGCTTCACCACTTTTTTTGTTAAAGCATGTCTTGATGAGAATTTATGAGAACTTCTTGGAAAACGAGCCTGCCATCGGCTTGAGCTTGTGGTCAACAAATTCAGTAACCTGCCGGCATGCTTACTGTAGAAGCAATCTTGCACGGAACTCCTTTGGAGGTTTGCTTCCCAGCCATTCATCTCCTTCGCTACGTTTCCAAGCCTTTCTAATCATTCAATCTCTCTCTCTCTCTCTCTCCGCAGAGCATGGCTGCAAGATCCCATTGCAGTATATTACAGTAGCTCCCCCCCTTTGCAAGGAGCAACACAGCCATCATAAATGGCAAGTTCGGACATGTGGGGATCCACCCTCACTCTAGAAAAAAGACGATGCGCACGGGTTCACCTCACTGTTTAAGCATCTTTTCAGATAAGCTTGCTTGGCACAATGCTCCCCTTTGAAATGTCCACAGCTTCCGCCAAAAGATCCAAAGAACCAAAGTAGCCTAGGGTGCATCAATCAGTCCATGGTCATGTCCTGATGATCCACAACTACAGTATGGATGGTTGGCAGAGTGCTCCGACATGGGCTTCGTTTTCAAGGTGCAGAACTCGCAGCAGAAGATCGCCTCTTGACGAGTGCGAGCTGCTTCCTGCACCCGAGCTTCGTGCAAATGACTGACGTCACTAATGATTCACAATGGATGCGGAATTGCTTCCAGGTACTCGATCGATCATAGTAGCTACTCTTCACCAGGGGTGTGACGTCAACAAGGTCAAACACTCCCACGAAATGGGAAGCATATGGAAGCAGCGATTGGAAGTGCATTTGCAACGTCAGAGGACTGGTGAGACGATAGTGTTGATGGTTCTTGCCTGAGTGAACTTGTTTACCTGGGCAAGGCCGCTTGGCAAAACAATTAAATTTATATACAACATATATATGGGGATTGGAATTTAGGGGGGTGGGTCAGGCACCCCTTTTTGTAGCTACAAACATAGGTTTTGATGCCCAGAGTCTACAAAATGATTTTTGAGATTGGTTGAATGCTACGTTTCTAGGGGTCCTAGCTATCCATGAGGACTCAGACACAGCTTGAACTTCCATTTTTGGGGTCTTCGTCTGAGAGCTGGAAATCATTTTGTAGAAAGAATCAACTGGCCAAAAACTAGATTTAGGAACCCCCAACAATATCCCCCTTGAAATTCACCCCAAGGGGTCAGACCCCGCGTTTTGTAACTACAAAATGCGGGGTCTGCCAAAACCCTGCAAAATGGATGGGTGCAAGTGAAAATTTGTTCTTACAAAATGCGCTGCTCAGACACATCAAACCATATTCCTATAAAACCCTTTTTGTAGGGAGGTATTTTTGGCTCAAATTTCTGACTTCAAAATTATTCTGAAAATGAAATTTGTGAATGATCTTGGACCCTGGACCCCGAAAAAAGGACTCATTTTGTAGGAAATTGCTGCTTTGCCATTTCCCAGGATTTTCCTCACTCAGCCCTCAATTGTCTTTAAGGATCAACCTATTCTTTTTGCAAGGAACTGGGTTTATGGTTTACTTATTTGTTTTTTTTCTGACTTTTTCTGTTGCAATGTTGACACAAAGTTAAGGTTTTTTGTGTGTCTTCTTATAAAATGAAGGGGTGTCACCACGTAAGCCCTACAACATGATGGGGTGCACCATGAGGCTCCAAGGCGCACAAAAACTAAAAACTACAGGTGGTTTGAGTTCAGCAGCCAAAATCCCTGCAAAAGTATGCAAAACATTATTTTCCTACAAAATGACCCCTAAAAGTAGCCAAAGAGTTTCTTACAAAATGCATGGCTCCAACCCAGGCAGGTTTTAAAACTGCATTTTGACGTTGCTATATGATAGTGATTTTAGGCCATATTCATCTATTTTTTGGTTCTTACAATATGCTAGGGTGGAGGCCAATTCCCTACAAAATGACCCCCTGAAATGGGCCTTGAAGCCCGAGAATTGGTGCTTGCTACAAATGGCTGGGTGGGGGGAAGTGGTTTACTACAAAATGACCCCCAAAAAAGCTTGAATATGGGCCTTGAGGCCACCCACTTCATAGGGAAATTTCAACCGGGATCCAACAATCATTTGTAGAGAGCACTGGTTTTCCAAAAGCGGAAGATGCGCAAGTATGCTCAAGTCCAAATGGCTACGGCAACCATCTCTATCAACATGACACTTCACACATACTACAAAACTCTGGGGCCCACCAATCCTACCAAACCCATCCTCCAAAGTAAAAATCATCCAAAATGGAATCACTACTAAACACGTGTCAGGGGGTCCCCTAATTGTGTTCCACTACAAAACAGGATCATTTCTACCAATGTAGGGATCCCACAATGATTTTTTTCTACAGTACAAAAACCATGGTTTTTGAGCATTTGTAGCCAGCCTAAGCCACCCCAATTTGTAGTGGAAATTCGAATCCCTATATATATAATTATATATTATATATATATATATTATATATATTATATATATATATATTAAATATATATGTATTTTTTGAGATCTTGGAAATCCGTTTGCCCACAGCTTTGGCTAGAGCCGACTTCAGAGCTGAGGCGCGTACCAAGTTTTCAGATCTCTGGCACAAAACTCGGCCCTGCCGAGAACCAAAATGAACAAAAAGAAACCTTAGAACCTTGCTGCCAAGCTCTCACATGGCAATGTTGGATTTCATTCGACACTTTCCCTGACATTACTCGAAAAATTAGAGCGTGAGTCCGACGCATAAAGAATGCATAAGAGTAAACTAGGAGAGGATTTCTCACCCAGTCGCAACCTGTTCGACCTCGGTCTCGCAATTGCGGAAGAAGCTGACCTTAGAATTCTTGAAGCACTTCACCGACTTCACCCTCGCCAGCAGTTTTAAGAGTTTCTCGATGCTTCCTCGTGTTCCAAGCTGTTGAAACTGCTTACTACTCTTGTAATCTCTTGTCTAGCATGTCCATGCATGTCCTGCCAAGAAATGTTTGCCAGGCCCCGCTGTGAGAATGTTTTCTGATTGGAGCTTTGCTCCCAGAGACATCCAGAGACCATATGTTTTTGCCAATTTCATCAGTCCTTGCCAAACTGCATGCCACTCGAAAGGACACAGGGCTGCGTCAGGCAAACAAGTCCACAAGTCTTTTTGCCAGGTGTCCAACCAGCTCTGGTCCCTTGTCCTGGAATTGTACAAACCTGCATTCTGAGCAGCTTTTGGCTAAGACTCAGAGACATAGAATTATAGGCACATAGACGCACATGGGGTTCTTCCACGTAGGAACAGCCATGGTCCTACTGCTTTGCATTGCTTTGCATTGCTTTGCACATTGTACAGGTGGTGATGTCACGCTGGTGGCACTGGCGCGCTGGCAAGGCTGTGCACTCTGAGCACTCAGTGTATATAGAGATGGCAACAAGCTGCTGATGTTACTCACGTTGCGCTTCAAAGATCTTGATCTATTTGCTCACATAACCGAGACAGCACCATCACATCTCTTCTGGTGCTCTGGATGTTGAACAATCTATGGAACATAATTGGCCGTAATGGAGGTATGGGATTGCATATGGATTGCATCACTGCTGGGTCTTGTCATTTGAGTCTCAGACCATTCGTCGATCTCCTGAAGTTGTTCTTGCCTCTCCTGCGTTTTAAGGTTGTCAAGCCTGAGCTGCACAGATCTGAGAAAAATGGCCTGACTATGCAATTTATGTAACATTATGCAATGACATTGGATAACATTGGCCAACTACCAGCCCGAAAAGAACAGTATGCAGACTGATGATAAGGCATGCTGTCAACAGTATCGGTGCACCATACGCACTTGCAGCATACATCTGCAAGCTCCGACAGCCAAATAGCTGAGTGACAAGCCAACTATCAATCTTTCCTCGACCTCTATTGAGCCTCAAGCAGGCCAATATGTATCCAGAGCTATATTTTGCACACTCAGTGAATACGCAGAAGAGACATGTCTGCAGTTCCTAAAAGAATCATCGACCAAGTAAGACCGGAAATCACTGACATCTAGATACGTCTCTGATATGTCTCTGGCCCATCCTAGCACCTGTCTTTTCTGCATTTGCCGTGGAGCAGGTTGTTCTGCATTTGGACCCATACACTCCGTCTAGGCCGTCCAGAAGGCGAACCCGTTGGAAATCCTGCAAAGAAACATGCCGGCCAACAGGTTGGATACATGATGCGAGTATAGTTATGTATAGTTATGTGGATAATATTGAATAATATTGAATAATGTTGACTACCAGTAGTACTGCAGAAGGCGGTGGCGGAAGATAGGAAACCTATAGGAGAGGTTGGTTGTTTTGAATCATGGATGGCAGAGCGAACCCACTGGCGACAAGTGGTTGGAGGCGGAGCAGTGTAGTTGTGATGCAGTTGCAGTTGCAGTTGCAGTTGTAGTTGTACTTCCAGTTTTAGTTGTGGTTGCAGCTGTAGTTGTAATGTCGTTGTAATGTAGTTGTAGTTGTAGTTGTAATTGTAGCTGTAGTTGTTGAAATTGTAGTTGTAGTTGTAGTTGTAGTTGTAGCTGTTGTGGTTGTAGTTGTCATGTAGTTGCAGTTGTCGTTGAAGTTGAAGTTGCAGCTGTAGTTGTAGCGCAGTGCAATGTAGTGTAGTGTAGTGGTAGTTGTAGTGGTTGCTGTGGTTGTTGTAGTTGTAGTTGTAGTTGTTGTGGTTGTTGTAGTTGTAATTGTAGTTGTCATGTAGTTGAAGTTGTAGTTGAAGTTGTGGTTGTAGTTGTTGTAGTTGTAGCTGTTGTAGTTGTAGTTGTTGTAGTTTTTGTAGTTGTGGTTGTTGTGGCTGTTGTAGTTGTAGCTGTCTTGCAGGTGAAGTTGCAGTTGTAGTTGTAGTTCCTCTAGTTGTTTCTGTAGTGGAAGTGGTAGTTGTAGATGTGGTCATAATGGAGCTGTTGTTGTAGTTGTAGTGGTAGTTTTAGTTGTAGTTGCAGTTGTGGTTGTTGTTGTTGTTGTTGTTGTTGTTGTTGTAGTGTATTGTAGTAGTGTAGTGTAGTGCAGTGCAGTGCAGTGCCGTGCCGTGCCGTGCAGTGCAGCGCAGTGGAGTGGAGTGGAGTGCAGTGGAGTGGAGTGTGGTTGCAGTGTTGTGCAGTGTAGTGCGGCTTGTACTTTGTAGTGTAGTTGTAGTGGTAGTGGTAGTGGTAGTGGTAGTGGTAGTGGTTGTTGTTGCTGTTGTTGTTGTTGTTGTTGGTGCTGTTGTTGTTGGTGGTGGTGGTGGTGGTGTTGGTGGTGGTGTTGGTGTTGGTGTTGGTGTTGTTGTTGTGTTGTTGTTGTTGTTGTTGTTGTTGTTGTTGTTGTTGTTGTTGTTGTTGTTGTTGTTGTTGTTGTTGTTGTTGGTGGTGGTGGTGGTGGTGGTGGTGG
>BGPT01000228.1:370620-385389 GCA_003297045.1 Symbiodinium sp. clade C Y103
TGTTGTTGTTGTTGTTGTTGTTGTTGTTTGTTGTTGTTGTTGTTGTTGTTGTTGTTGTTGTTGTTGTTGTTGTTGTTGTTGTTGTTGTTGTTGTTGTTGCTGTTGCTGTTGCTGTGGTTGTAGTTGTAGTTGTAGCTGACTGTAGTGTTGTGTCGTGCAACGTTCCGAAACGAAGCAATTTTGCGAGAATTCCTCAATTTTCGAATGTGGCAACATCAAAAACGAAGCAATTTTGCGAGACGTCCTTCAAAAATGGAAAGCTGAGTGCAGAGCTGACGGCCTCGTACCAATGCGTTTTGCGATTTTTCCATGCCATGTCTCTAAAGTACTGCGCCTGCCACGAAAAAGTGAAGCCAGCTCATGCGAAGTGCTGCACCTGTCACGCAGAATCACCGTAGAAAACCTGAAGATCTGATACTCGAAAATGCAACCCCTCTCAGGAAATCAGCGCCCTGACCTCTGAACATGTCTGCTCGATACGTCTCTTGTACTGCGCCTGCCACGCGAAATGCATCTTTGCAGATCTTCTTCAAATGTCCCACGCCTGCCAGTGTCTTTGATAATGCCACGTTTAGCTCACTTTTGACACGGTGCAGAATCCCTTGCGCCTGCCACACAAAAGGACGTCCGGACGTCCAAAAATGCCCCGAGACCCTCAGTTCTTGACACTTTTGACTTCCAAATGTGCTTCGTGCCACAGCGGCGTGCTCTTTTTCGACATCGCAACTTCCAAAAATGCTCCGGACCTGGGGCGTTTTGTATTTTTTCACTTCAAAATGTGCTTCGCGCGACAGCGGCGTGCACTTTTTCGACATCTCAACTTCCAAGAGTGCTCCGAGCATAAGGTGCTTTGTAAATTTTGACTTCAAAATTTGCTTCGCGCCACAACGTGCTCTTTTTCGACATCCCAACTTCCAAAAGTGCTCCAAACCCGTCAGTTTTTAACACTTTTGACTACCAAATGTGCTTCGCGCCACAACGGCGTGCACTTTTTTCCACATCTCAACTTCCAAAAGTGCTCCGAACATGTGGCGCTTTTAGCATTTTGACTTGCAAATGTGCTTGGCGCCACAACGGCGTGCATTTTTTTGATCTCTCATCTCCCCAGATGGCTCCGCGCCCGCCGCTTTAGCGAGCCTACTTTTCGACCCTCCGGAGCCACGAAAAACACAATGTTTCGCGAATTTCCTACTTTTTCTCGCATCTGCATCTTCTCTCTTGTCACTTTCTCCTCTCTGATCTTCTCTCTTCTGACTTTCTCCTGTCTGAGCTTCTCTCTTCTGTGGCTCTTCCCATCTTGGCTTTTCCATCTGTCCATATTGTCAACATCGATTTCGACGTCACCTCACCAACTTCTGCTTGGAGAAGACTTACGACAGTAAAAACATGTGAAAACTGTTTCAACATGACTCATACCCGCATGACTGGCTGACGATCAACAATGATCACCTCATGCAACTAGTGCGATTCCATGCGGTTCATGCGATTCCTCCAGAGGTGCATGGTCTTCAGGAGGATGTGGACGCTGTGGGTCATCTCGCGGCATCCGGTCAGGCCTCAGCGGCAGCCGTTGGCGACGAAGCATGAGGCAGTCATCCTCAACACTGTGGCTGTGGAGTTCTCACAACAAGAGCCAAGGATACCATCAAAGATTATCACCGGAAGTTATTCAGAGCCAGCATTCTGAGTAGCCCGGGCTCAAACTCAAGTACCTGCTTTCGAGAACTGTAATTAGCAACAATTGAGTAGGAGAGTGTGATGTGCGATACAAATGATACTGCGGCTATCAAAAGCAACTCATTCTCTTAGGAATTCTGTCAGAAGACAGCGCCTTTGTGACTTTTCTCAAGGGTAAAGCTTGTAAAAAATCGGACCATGTCTGAGATGCATAGAGCCCACCAGAGCCCACCATCTTCTTTCCGCTCACCTCTTTCTGCATGGCCCCTTCAAGCTCTGCAGGGCTGTAGATACTGAGCACAGGATGGTGCGGCAAAGAATCTGTAGATCTTGGGGCTACACCTCGACACATCTGAAGACCCTGCCGCTTAGCGGTTGAGCCTATCTTCGCTGATCCAGACTAGAAATGCTATGGAAATGGTAGGGAGGTTGAAAATGTTGAAATATGTTGAAAAAATGAAATCGAATCGTCGAAAGAGTCCAATTGCGTGCAGGCCCAACACTTGCCTTGACACGGAGCCCATCAGCTGGTTACATTCTTCTTTCGCCTGCAGAACTGGCGCCCGTTTCAACTCAGCTTCCTGCATGTGAATGGTGGCATAATGGTGGCATTTGAGGCACCGACCAGTTTCGCAATCTGTGTCCTGGTCAGCCTGGCTGAAATTCAAGCCAAGCCGCGCAAAAGACATGGCTTGCTGTACTACCTATACTGCACGTGAGATTTAGCAATTGACTGCCAAGCACGGCAATGCTCGACCACACCTGGAGTTTCTCGCTCTGTTCCTCGTGGAGACCTCAAACAATTCAAGCTAGAGCATGTAAGCACTGAATAAACACAAGAATCACTAAGCATGAGGAGCTCCGACTTGTGCATTGACCGAATCATCCGAAGAGCATTGAACAGGAACAGGCACTTCTCGTGCTTGTGAAGCATTGCTCAAGGAAAATCAATGCCAAGTGCCAAGTGCAAAAAAATACAACCCGTCTCAAAACACATGAAGAAGAAAGGCAAACTATGGCAAACTTGCTTTGGGGGCCAGATTTGCGTCTGTGCAAAACAGCTCCGAAGCCTCATGCCCAACTATGCGAGTCTTCCGTGGAGTAGGCACTCCTTTACACGGAGACAGGTGGCACAACGAAGCTGCTCTTCACAGAAACTCCAGCCTCCTGGCGATGCCATGTTGCTAGTGGCGTTGCTGTTTCATGCAAGCCTGGCAAGCCTCATTTTGATTGACATGGCTTTGCTATGTTTTGGTTACCAAATGTCCAGTTCACGGTTCGACTAACGCTCCCCAAAGCGTTGGGGCACTTTCTCTCGGGGATTTTAGGTGAAGCTATTACATTTCTTCTTTGGGACCTTCCAACTGCTCAACGGAAAACTTCAGGTCGATTCTCTTTCTTTTCCGACTGCATTCTGATTGGAATCTGATTATTTCTGATTGCGTTTTGATCGCATGAGCCATACCTCGGGAATGCGCAGAAACAGTTCAAGCAAGTTTACTGCTCTGAGGGACAGCAAGCAGCATGCATACTCTAAGCGCCTCATTTTTCTGGGCTCCGGGTGCTAAGAGCTTGCTCAAAGCCGCCATTTTGTACAAATGGCCCTAAGCAAAACGGGGCAGCATGCCAGCGATGGTCCCAACAACCTAGAGCAAGCATTAGGAAATGTGCGGCCACGTTCAAATCAGACCTCTCATCACTGGCCCACCCTCCTTGGTCTGTAGGTGATTGCTCGGCAAGCAAGACCGAACTCTATCAGCTGGAGGCAAGCGTCCTTATTGGAGTCATTTCATGCAATCCAGAACTCTGAACCACACACCCCTATTCCCAACCATTCCACACAACATGGACGACAGTATGATGGCCTTACAATGCCTTACATATCTTACATCAAACTGCCTCTGCAACATACATACGATATTGGGATCCATATTGACGTATAGAGTATAGAGGAAGTTCAGGCCAGTTTTGCAGCTGGTGACCTTAGGCTGAGAAAATATCCTGTGACCTACACAACCTACATCACTTTCCTGAGAGAGAGAGAGAGAGATCTCTGAGGAATGAAGTTTGTCCATGCTGACGGCGCAGGTCAGCCCCCTTCAACTGCACCTCTACGCGTCACCTTAGAAGTCTTTAAATCATCAAGAAGTAATTTTCAAAATGTGCTTACAAAGGCACACCTTGCCCCCAGCTGCTCCAAAAGTTTGAGCAGGAGTCCGTCTTTCAGACCCTTGCAGCTCAAGCATCAGCAGCACTTCAAAATCAAAGAGCTGGGATCCGGAAAACAGTACAGCCGCAATGCTGCAGGGGTTCAAGATTGGTTTCAACATGTTTGCAATAACGAGCTAGTTTGGCATCTGGACCAGAAGTGTATGAGGTTCGGCGCTGGACTCTGTATGCGGGGATACCTGGACGCATGGACTCTTGTTGGCATCCGCCAAGAAAGAATCTGGAATTCAAACCCCACATCATTCAGTGACATCTTGTGGTCAGCGGCAACCAGCGGAGCTGTGGAAGCCTATCGAGGCTGGCTAGTTGCTAGTACAATTGTACCGAGTTGTACCAGGTTTCACGGCTTGGTGGTTTCCTTTCGGTCCGTTACGTCCAAACCTTGTCTCCTCCATACGCAGCAATAAATGCCGCAAAACAAATGTGGACGTTGCAAACCCGAAGTTCCCGAGGTGCTATCGAGTTTGACAAAACTAATCAGGAGTAGATGGAGACAGAGATGGTGATAGATGACGATAGCTAAAGATATATGATGATATATGAAGTATTTGAAAATAGCCTTGGGCACAGATCAATGAGATCAAGGTCTGGATACAAAGGGGCAGCAACTGCGAATTTTTCATGCAGCCTTGAGTCACCGCCGATGTTCGCTTGGTGGCCAAGGACACAAAATGACATGACAGCACCTATTCGCTTCCGGGGAAACAAAGGTCACCGGAAACGCTTCTGAAAGAAAAATCTTGAGCGCGGAGTCGTGCTCTCTAGCCACATCACAACTGAAAGCCGCAGCTGCTTTTCTGAACTCCGGGAATCTTGGCCCGCCTATGCATCAGCCAAGCATGTATCACACAACGATTGTAGCACAATAAGCCTATAAGCTATGCGGCTAGGCGTGATACCATGTGGCTTCCAGTGTTGGATCCTGGCATTCGCCGCGCTACTACACAAGGCTGCAAAAGCACTTCGACTCACTCAGAATTAGGCTCCCATCCCACCCATGCCGCCGTGACCTTCATGAGATGCAACACATCCAGGACAAATTCAGGACAGCTCTGATTCGCTTCCAATGATGGAACCGGCTGAAGCATGCCGAGACATGCCGCTATCCACAGCTCTGAACCCTCCAACCGCCCTGCAGATTTTGCTAAAGGCTTTGCCGCATAAATGCAAGCACTTGCCGTTGCCCAACTTCAATGTGGTCTCATCATGTCTCATCTTGTATATCTTGTCTTATTCAACTCTCAGAGCCCGGCTTTGCACTTCGAAGTCTTTGTCAGTGACGTCTGAATCTGAGCTTTGCGGGGCACCATCGTTTGGCTCCACCACGACTGCCGGCATGCTCAGCTCCTGCCATCAAACACTTGGCGACCAAATGCTCGAAGGCTTTCCATAAGAAGCATGGAATATCATGGAATATCTGCATCAGGTTCCATAGCTTCCATAACACTGAGCTGAAACTGCATCTGAATGAAGTTGTTTTGACAATAGTCTTCCGATCCCACCCACCATCTTCTCCTCAGACAACTCGGTATCCTCACTATCCAGCGCGCTCTCAACAGCACTGTCTAGCACCAACTCCTTAGTTTTTTGTAAGCTCAACTTGAACCGCAAAGGTAGAATTTCTCAATATGTGCAGTAGATCATAGTGTCACAGAAATGTTGGGAACGTTCAACTGCAACGTTGTTAATCCAAATCACCACAACATACTCTAGCACTTGAGACACGGGCCGAGGCCGATCCATCGTAGTACATCTCGGACTTCCGTAATGACCAGCCGGTGTCCGGAGAAAGCTTCGGCTGTGACCTGCGTGTGGGCAGAATGATACTTCCGCAGGCTGATTGAAAAGAACTACAGTGCTTTGATCTGCGACTCCTTTACATGTCCATCACTCTCCAGGGCGCAACCCGAGTGCAAAGCAGTCGCCATGAGGCAACACAGTTGGGGCTAGCTATGGAGACTATGGAGTTGACCAGGCGTGAGTGCTTACAATTTCTCGCCCGCTCTGATCGGGACAACCATCCAAGTAGCCATTGGGTTGCAACCAGGAACCGACGTGGCCAAAGGCGGCACCTCTGAACCATCTCACCGTGCTCGTCTTCCTCCATAAGGATCAAGTCCTGCGAGTCTGACCAGTGACCAGGCGTCGCCCAAAAATATCATCCAGGCAAATTAAATGACCCCAATCTACGGACAAAAGCTCCTGACCAGGACCTCATACCACGACCTCTAAGAGCATTTGACAGGATCGTCAAAGGAAGACCTGCTAATGAGGATCTTATAAGATCTTCATGCAAGAACCTCCTATAAGAGCATCCCACTAGAGTTTTCCGGCAAGCACCTCCAGTACAGGTCATCTTCAAGATCTTCATACAAGGACCCTTCTCTTAGAGAGGATGTCACCAGGATCTCCGCTAGATCTTCTCACAAGGACCAGACAAGACCTTGGTCAAGACCTTCGTATAAGGACCCCTACGACCGCAGCATTAAACTCTCGGATGGAAGGACCTTCCTGAGAACTCATAAGTTCTCCTTGCCAGGATCTTTGAGGAGCAGCCAACATGAGCACCGCGTCACAAAGAGACCCCAAGGTGCGCAAAGTCACGAGAGGATTGCGCAAGCACTTGTTAAATCACGACAAATGCCAGTTTAAAACGTAAAAAACAATGTTTTCTCATGTTTTCTCTACTTTTCAGCCGCATTCTAGTCGAGGTCTCTAAAGTACTGCGCCTGCCAAGCAAAATGAGCCTGAGGCGTCCGACGTGAGGCGCCTGCCACACCAAATGATCATCATGTACCAAATGTCACCAAATCAAAATGATCAGTTTCACACAACGAACTTACAGCTTTCAAAAAGTCGCCCAAGTTCACCAAACATTAGGCCTGCCACGAAAAATGACCTCCGAAACAACCTCTCATTTCCCGACCCACGCCTGCCAACGCTTTAGCAACGTGCACAAAGCGCGGCGCCTGCCACGCGGATGAAAAAGCGTCAAAAGTCTTGGGCCTGGCACGCGAAACAACGCTTCAGACCGCAAAATGTCCTGGAAGTCTCACGCCTGCCACGAAAACGCACAGAGCTCTAATGACGGACCGGGCACGCAGGCGAGAACGCACCTCCGCAAGAGAGCTCTCCAAGACCAAGTTTCCTTCATCCAAACATGGAAGTGGGAGTAACTTTTGTGCTGTAAGGGCCATCGAATTAGCCGGACCCGCTGGAGACCGCCTTGGACCAGCACCATGCTTTAACCATCTTTAACCACTACCATAAGAACCCCAAGTGTGAACACACTGTTTCATGAGTTGCAGGATCACTTTCTCGTATCACTTCATCTGATCATTTCATCTCATCAATTCATGTTTTGACGCTGTTTCATTGCTCCATCTCACTAGATACTTCATCTCATCCCTTCGTTTCATCACTTCCTCAATGTATGTCAATTTCATCCTTCTGTGCAATATTCGATCCATTGCTTCATCTCTTTACTTTCTTCCTTTCAGCATCATGGCTTTAGTATTTCATCGCTTCGTTTCTTCCATATAATTTCATCATTTCCTTTCTTTCATCACTTCCTTCCCTGCATCGCTTTGTTGGCCTTGCATCCTTCATAGTTTCCTTCGTTGCACAACTGCTTTGGTGTAATCACGTTATTTTGTCACTTTGTTTCCCTCATTTCTTTCCTCACTTCATGCCATCACATCGTTTCATTCCTTCATCACTTCATATCATCACTTCGGATCTACAGTAGGTCTTCTTTGTTTGCCTCGCCCTACCTGGCAATCAACTTGACCTGTGGCTCTCACTTCCCTGCAGTCCTTTCGTGTTATGATTCCACCTTGGCAGCTGCTATCAAGTCTTGAGTGTGCACCGAAAGATTTTGACAGTATGCGCTCAAAGCACTCTGATCATCTGCATTTTGTGCTGGCAACATCCTCTGGACCCTCGCTCAAAAAAGAGTGCTGTGCAGTCATAGGCTGGGCACAAAGGTCACCATCAGAGTCCACCACAGGCAAATGTCGTAGGCCCAATCGCCGAAAAAGCATGAAAGCGCTTGCCATTGAAGCCTGTGGCAAAATGCTGTAGCCATTGCAGCTCGCATACCTGCACTTCAGCTTGCACCTTTGGAATGCTTCAAAACTTGCCATGACAGCCGACAGCGTCCTGAAATTGCAAAAGATGTTTCAAACACTTTCAAACCCGGCGTGACCAGACTCTGGAGGACTCTGGACTGGGAGTGCCAAGCTGCGGGCGCAAATCCATATATTTTTGCCTGTCTTCTGCACTCAACTTCTTCCGAAGTGTTTTCAGATCTGGATAGGAGTGGATGTTCGGCCAGGCAATGGCCTCGATCTCAAGGGAACAGTCGAGTCTTTCTATGTCTTTCGTCCCATTCCCCAGACAAAGTCTACGAGTCTACAGAAGGACTACCTGAACCAAACCACTCAAGAATAAAGCCCGCAAATGCTGACTGAGGAAATGTCGGATGGGGAGAGAAGACTATTTAACATGATTTGACTATTTATGGCAGAAAGACTCACTCTTGCAAACCTCCTTAATTCTGCAAGGATGGACCCATGGATGAAACCGTGTGAGAAAGTTGCAGGGCCATCAACCCTGGCCATATTTCGCAAGCCTCGAAGGGCACCAAAGAACCAAGGGGGGCATCGGGATCATCCTGAAACATCCCGTAGTAGTGGCCTCCAGAGTTGGTTGAATCATGTTGAATCAAGTTGAATCAAGTTGAATCAAGTTGAATCAAGAAACGTGCATAAGAAACCTGCATGGAAACCTGCTTGCTCCATCTTGCTCCATCTTGCTCCATCTTGCTCCATCATCTCCATCCACAATGCAAAAAAAAACTTGGCTCCCTCGAACAAGCAGCATGGTGCCACAACCCCCTCAACTGGCACAGCCCTTGCCTCTGGCCAACAGCAAATGCAAGAATCCACGCTCGATCAACCCCTGGAACGCACATGAAGCAAAACATGAGATTTGATGAGATTTGCAGGTAAAATAAAATGCCAAGCATTGGCAGACACAAACGCACATCTGCAGGAGCTCAAGGGCCACAATGTTTTCAATCCCATTCCGCCATTGAGCCGCCTCCATCTTCTTGGTGCCATTCTCAAGCACAGGAAACCCATTGTGGTGGCACGAGCCCAAAATATCGACAATCCGCTGGACCTCAAGTAGGTGCAAGGCATGCAAGGCATGCGAGGCATGCGAGGAAACTTGAATTGAAACAGCACCAGGTCTGGACTCTGGACTCTCTATTGCCCTTGCCTTCTCAACTGCTTGCAGGCACACCACCTTAACAAGCCACACCAATGGTGGGGAAGAAAATACGTACCGTCATCAGATCCTGACTCCTTTAAACTTTAAATGCTGCCGGCACCAAGTTGTTTGGGAAAATTGCTGCACATGCGATAAGCATGAACAAGCAAAACAGGCCATGCATTGGCAAAAAAAACAGCATTCTTGGTACTGCACCTGACTGGCCATGATGTCCTTCACTGCGTACCGAACCATGACGTCCGCAGGAGACTGCTCCAGGAGCGGGATCTGTTTGAGGTCGATGATGTGAAGATCGTAGATCCCACGAGTAAAATAGTCACCTGCAGGAGTTGAGAGCTGCCAGCGGTGTCACTGTCGGGTCATGTTTTTATGTTTTCGGTGAGGCTCTCTACAACCATCAAAAGGATTCAAAAGGCCTCTTGACTTGCTCTTCAGATTCACTTGACAGACTCGCTCCCCAATGAGATAATGCTACTCCTCTTCCACCCACACAATCACCAAAAGGTGTTGGCTGTTGCAAACTTGCAGCCAACACCTTGGTCACACTTGGTCACACAAAGCAGCGCCTACCCAGGTTGCAA
Organism: Symbiodinium sp. clade C Y103; assembly: GCA_003297045.1. Lineage (NCBI taxonomy): Eukaryota > Dinophyceae > Suessiales > Symbiodiniaceae > Cladocopium > Cladocopium sp. clade C. Next base: position 380,403 of record BGPT01000228.1, read on the forward strand.
TGACCACGACCATAAAGATAGGAAGTCCAAAGATGCCTGTGCCGGTTGCTTCCGTCAAAATCATCGCCAAAGAAATTGTTATCCTGGCGCCGCTAGTGCCATTGGGTAGCAGCCGTTACATGCGAAGGAAAACAAAACGGTGGCAAAATCATGCAAAATCATGCAAATTCCTCTTTGCAGAATCGGAATCACAACGAAATTGTTCATGACACGAGGTCAAAAACGCATCCGCATGCGAATCAATGGAGATGAAGTGAACACAATGGAGACTTCGCTTTGTCACTCCTCCCAACTCCGGCCAGCATAGCGCATGCCCCCACCAAGGCATAGATTCCAGGATGAGCAGGTCCACCCACGGCCTAAGTCTGCTGAGCTCTTGGAGCCTTTTGGAGCCCTTTTGGAGCCCTTTTGGAGCCGTTTGAGCCCCTTGTCCGTCATAAATTCAACATAATTCGTTCATAATTCACCATAATTCGTCCAGCAACAACCTCGCAATTCCTTTGCAAAGGCTGAATGAAGCCTTCCTATAGCTGTATATATACCTGGGTGATCGCTCTGCCTCAGATACCTCGTCAATCCGAATGTCAAGCAGCAGCTAGTTACTAGTTCATACGGCCAGGTTTCTTCACCCTGGCAAGACCCTCACCATGCAGCTGCCTCTCAATAGATGAAACATGCAACATGAAACATTAATGTTTACATTAGGTGAAACATGAGACTCTCATGAGACTAAGACCTGACTGTCAGGGCCTGACTAAGGCCCTCGCAAGTGTTGCAGTACTGGTGGCCAGGGCGACGGTGGTTGTCGAGGTGGTGGTCTGAAAGAAGCACTTGCATGGCCACATTGCCACGCACCAACTCTGGAAAGAGACAACGAAATACAAAAAATACAAAAGAAACTGAAAACTGTTGCGGACATTGTGATACGGATTGTTGTTGATATTGTTGTCCTTCAGTATGTCTTTGTGAAGCCAAATGGGTCAGCAACTGCAGAAATAAAGTTGAACAAAGTGTCACAAAGTGATTCAGTCTGATTCAGTCTGATTCAGTCTGCACCTGGGAGTGGAGGAGATGAAGTATTTCCCCCACAAAGCGGCCAATGACAGCTCCACTCAGCAATGAAGGCACAAATAGCCCTGCAGGAACTCCCAGGCCAAACCTAGGCTGTGGCAACTGTGGACATGTGAAAGGCGAAGACTGGGACGGAAATATCTGCCTTAACAAAACCTTCTGGGAAACTCCTGACGTAGCCGCAGCCTTGTGGCCCCAAACAGAATCCTAGCGTGTGGAGAATGACATGATCAAACAAGCAGCATTACCGGGCGTTACCAAGGCGTGTCAAGTTGTGCGAGCCCTGGAGTTGGGATGTCAACAACGAAATGATCAGGCAAAACAGAAGAACAGTGGAGGAGTAGCATCGATCACTGAATCATGGGACCCGGAGTAATTTTGGGCGACTAATGACCAACACCACATGGTAGTGCATTCACCACAAAGTCTCATTCAACGTGCGCCTGCTCCATGTCCTTTCTATCTCCGGCCGAGGGACGTCCAGCACGTGGTCATTAGATTGAACAGGGCAAAGAGGATCAGGAGGCCATATTCGTCAAATGCTTTGTCAGCATTGTTGTGAAATAGATCCCCTGCCAAGCCAATGGTTGCAGACTGGAGGCATAGTGCAAAAATCTTGCAGAATTGGAGAGTTATTCCAGGGGGGAGAAAAGCGAGATGAAAGTTATTACTGGCCGCTACTGGCTAAGGACGGGCTGTGGTGACTCGGTGCAACTCACTGGTACCAAAGTTTGCTGGTCAGCGTCGACGAACAGAATGAAAAACGAGAAACAGTACCAGGCAGTACCAGTATCGAGATTTCAGGTGCAAAACAGATCGAGACTTCATGTCACTTCAGGTCACTTCAGGTCCCTTCGTATCATCTTAGCCAGTCTCGAAGGTCACCGGGACCAAGGCACTGATGGAATGTTGCCCTCCCTCAAGCCACAGCTGCTGCGTTTCAGACAGGTCATCAAAGATCATCGGTTGCCAGCCTGTTGGATGCGCAGGCTACCCCATGTGGGAGCGAAAACAGAAGCATTTCAAGTTCCTTCCAACGGAATTATTGAACTCCTGCCTTCACCTTTGATGGCCAAGAACACTGCAGGCACCCAGAATTTTAAGGAGGCAATGATGAATGTCACGCAAAGGACCTGGCACTGAGCTCGAGGCAGGCTCCCAAGGACCGCCGCAAAATCAATGCTATAAGTCTATAAGTCTCTAACTAACGTAGTGAAGCAATTTTGGATATAAATATGTACAGTATATAAATGCAAGTAGGTGAGGCGCAATGAAGCCAAAAATTTCCATGAAGCTACTCGGCGATCCAACGACCTAGAGCCGGCCCATCAGGCTTGTCAGGCCCGTCAGCCTCCAGAAAGCGCTTGCAGCCAGTTGGGCCGATGCGACGTTTACGCCACCTGCTTCGGAGCTGCACAAAGGTTGAGGCGGTTGAGGTTGACTCAGGGCCCTGTCTCGAAATCTATACAGTCTATACAATCTGTAGTCGGTTTATCCGTATTGTTTGACATCTCTCTTAAGTGATTTTCACGTGTGACATCATAGCCCACCTACTGATGAGTCCGTTCATGTGGTTGAAGAGAGCGCCGAGCAAACCGCAAAGGATGCCAATGAGGGCAAATACAAACATCTCCACAATGTTGTACCTTAGTTTGTTATGTGGCCCTGACGCAACGCACCAAGAGCAGAATTCTTAAAGTGATAAACTGGCTTGGCAAAAAACAAACTCGCACAAGGAAAGGATGAGGAATTTCGTTGGGCAAATCTATGCTTTGATCACAATCAATGCAAAAAAGTCGCAAAAGTCTGACTGTCCAATGACAGTCCATCCATCCGTATTGTTCTTCCATCCATCAATGTAGATCCATGCAATGCCAAATGCAAACTCAACAATTTCAAAACATCCACAAGCTTCACTAAACCTTGGCCATGAAACGAAACCTCAGTGAATCTGCCAAAGCTGACTGGCACCCCAGTGCCCAACCTTGAGGAAATCTGGCGCTTCACACTGTTGAGTCAAACAAGCAACGCCACAGAACCGTCATAATCACTTTGGGAGAGCTGCGACTGCAAGAACAGAATTTGCAAAGGATCATGGCCACATGCCGAAAGCCACAGAAAGCCACAGAAAGCCACAGTTCAACATTTGCACAGCCACATGAGGCACGACTCGACAGGACTTCTGGTGTTTCAGCTCAGCAGCAAAGTCCAAGGATGGTCGCTGATGATTGGCCCGAGAGTCAGCCTTGTGACCAAAGTTGCCACTGAACTGGAGACAAAGAGTTGTGTCAGGATCCTCAGGGTCGGCTCTGCTATTGCATGCCACCTGAAAAAGTATAAACCTTTTGGTAATTTGAGCAATTTACTCATGTTGATTCAGTTATGATTTATACAAATCATGGAAATCGGTTTGTCGCTGGCAGCAGTACTCCTCGGTGTCATGTGGGAGGCACCCTCCTCCACGGCAAACAGAACTGCTCCAATGGGTGCTCCGAAGGCTGCGCTGACACCAGCAGCTGCACCAGCCGCCACAAAGTCGCGCGCCTCCACCTTTCAAAAAAAAACTTGCAAATCTCTCCCTGGAAAAGAAACCGGGGGAGAAAAACAGGGACACACACACTCAAACAAACACCCCAAATATCATGAAGACCCCATTGGCATCCATTGGCAGAAACTCTCGCAAGTTTCTGCAAGCTGCCACAAACAGCGTGCAAATTTCCATCAGTATCTAACAACTCTCTGTGTTTTTTTCGTTGCGATTGCGAGTGTGGCACCGCTTTTCATCCCCTCAGGTTTGAGGCAGACTATCTGTTACAAGAAGGTTGGCAGGTTTCTCATTGCTACTAGGTTCGCGCGACATTCTGAGTTTCACTAGATCTAAAGATGGCCCCAGAAATCTACCCAATTCTTGTGGCATCTTTGAGCAGGTTGGTACGATTTCCACGTACAGCCCAAGGAGCATCCAAGTTCAGCGGTCGCAAGCGGCGTTCGAGGTTGAAGAACCTGATGCAGAGGCTCCAGCACTGATTGGGAACCGCTCTTCAGTCGCAGGCGGGGCACTACAAACGCAAGAAAATGGGACATGTAAATCGTGTAATTAATCCCGCAGAGACTGCGAATCATCAATGAACCGGCAGGTGGCGTTGCCATTGCACCAACAATAGCGCCACTGTGAATCATTGGCCCTTCCTTGCCACATGGCAAGCCTGCAACCACCTTGGACTGATTCATGAGCAAGGTGAACAGCAATTCATCCCTGTCATCTCATGTTTGTTTCCCACAAAGTGTGATCCCTGAAAAAATACATACATACATACATACATACATACATACATACATCCATACATCCATACATCCGTACATCCATACATCCATACATCCATACATCCATACATCCATACATACATCCATACATACATACCATACATACCATACATACCATACATACATACATACCATCACATTACATTACATTGCATTACATTACATTACATTACATTACATTGCATTGCATTGCATTACATTACATTACATTGCATTACAATACATACATTACATTACATTACATTACATTACATTACATTACATTACATTACATTACATTACATTACATTACATTACATTACATACAAAACATACATACATACATACATACATACATACATACATACATAACATACATAACATAACAAACAAACTAACTAACTAACTAACTAACGAACTAACTAACTAACTAACTTACATACATACATACATACGTACATACATACATACATTACATACATACATTACATACATAACATTACATACATAACATTACATACATAACATACATAACATACATACATACATACATACATACATACATACATACATACATACATACATACATACATACATACATACATACATACAT
>BGPT01000228.1:394344-425168 GCA_003297045.1 Symbiodinium sp. clade C Y103
TACATACATTACATACATTACATACATTACATACATTACATACATACCATACCATACCATACCATACCATACCTTACATTACATTACATTACATTACATTACATTACATACATACATACATAACATACATACATAACATACATAACGTACATAACATACATAACATACATAACATACATACATACATACATACATACATACATACATACTTACATTACATTACATTACATTGCATTACATTACATTGCATTACATTACATTACATTACATTACATACATACATTACATACATACATTACACACATACATTACATACATTACATACATTACATACATTACATACATTACATACATTACATACATTACATACATTACATACATACATACATTACATACATTACATACATTACATACATTACATACATTACATACATTACATACATTACATACATTACATACATTACATACATTACATACATTACATACATTACATACATACATACATAACATAACATAACATAACATAACATAACATAGCATAGCATAGCATAGCATAGCATAGCATAGCATAACATAACATAACATAACATAACATACATACATACATAGATATATGTGTTTATACGTATGTATGCTCCGGTCAAACAAATGGGATACATGGGGTATGCTCATCCGATCCCATTCTGGGATTCCTTATGTATAATGGCTGCAAAAATCCCTATGAACATGGATTGATCCCCCAACATAATTGTGTATATATATATATATGACATAGGTATCTAACTCATCTTTTGAACATGGCAAATCTCTGAATATATATATATATAGACATATACGTTCCACGGAGTTCCGGACGTATGGAACCAGCGATTTTTCTGCATAAGTTTGATCCGGACCTTCTGAGAAGGTATACTAAAGTGGCCTGGTGTAGGTACAACTTCTCATTTCTGGGGTACGGATCATGTCCTTGAAAGAGATGTATGGATCATGGGTATGGATCGGGGCCTTCCATTTGGAGCCGCGGCCAGTTCTTGAATATGTTCAATATTTCAGGCTTGAACTGATTATCTGAAAATCACTTACACTTGTGAGGGTGTTATTGACATTCCTCATTGGTTTTGATTCAAACTAAATTTGTGACGTCTCTCGCAATCCCGAGTGTTCAATGGATGTCCATTCCCGAACATTGTGAGCCAAACCCTAGAGATTGAAAGAGCTTGAGTCACCTACGCCTGAGAATAGCCTCTGGTAAACGTTTACATAACTATGGGAAATCACAATTTTTAATGGGAAAATCAACCATTTTTATGGTCATTTTCAATGGCAAACTGTTAGTTTACCAGAGGGTAACTTTCATGGAAGAGAAACTCTTCTCAACGAAATATGATGTCCATCAATCATGTGGTTGGGAAACTCTAGGTCGCTCCAACTCGCTCCCCATTGAATAGGGAATATGGATACCCATAGATCCAAACTGATCCCTCCTTCAGCTAAATGTTTGGTCAATTTTGCTCGATTTGAGCATCCTCAAAAAAGATCCAGGCCAGTTTCTCGCCATTCCCCCAAGTATTTCGCAACTTTAGCAACAAACATACCCTACAGCTACAGTTAGGGCCCTTTGCCAGTTATGAGTCAGTCATAACCACACTTGTGGAATGATAGCCCAATGTTTAACCATAAAACATAGTAAATATTTAGGGCTAAAAAAATGTAGCAACCAATCCGTCACCAACCAGTCACGGGCAATTCCCACTCCCATCCCATCCCACGGCGCACGGCAGGGGCAGGTGGATTTGAGTGTCAAAGGGCAGATGGTTGCAAATGTTCAGGACGGCCCAGGATAAAGTGCCCAACCTGTAAACCACGGATGAAACGAACAGGGCTTATCACACACCCTATGGTAAACTCAAATAGCTATATGGAAAATCACCATTTTGAATAGGTGAATCATCCATGGCCATGTTCAGTAGCTATGATTAAATTACCGGAGGGTATAGGGGGATGTAGGGTGGATGTAGATATTTTATGGGAGACTACGGGAATATTCTATTCCCGGAAAGAGTTGCTTCTATTTTGATGGGGAGATTGTGGGATTATTCTGAGGATATAAACCGCAATATGGAGACTCAATGGGATATAATGAAGATTAATCCGTGATTAGTTGGGGGAGGTTGATTCTAACTGTCTATGAAAATGGTATCCACCAATACGACAGCCCAAGGGCCCAAGGGGTTATGAATTTAGGGTTGCCATCACTGGGATGATTACTCAGAACATCAGTGGAGTTTTGATACCTGCTCTACGGTCGGTTTAGTTATATACATTGAGGTCATTTTAGAGGTGAATGTTGGTAGATATGTATATGATCTACTGTATATACAGATATGTGTATACCATGCCCGGATGCTCCATGTATGGTATATTTGGATGACAATGGAGAGGCTGGGAGTGTATGCCCAAAAAGGCAGGGTTTGCCCCTGGCAATTGCAATCATCGGCTATGGGATTTATGATTTGGGGAGTCGCAACTGACTTCATCTGACTTCCACATGATCATATGGGGATGGGCCAGAACCTATGAAATTAACCATATTTGGAGCAATGATCCCTTCTCCATAATACTAAAAAACCCCTCCTCCCCGGCCCCCTACCCAAATATTACACACAGTGATCTGCTTTTATTATCAAGGGGTATTTTGTGTTAGATTGCCCCTAATATAATCAAAACAAACACCTTAATAAACAAAATAAACTGATGCTTCCAAAATTGATGAAACCCTTATCAAAATCCTTGAAAAAAAACTGCCACAAATTGGATTTTGAAGCCAAAATTGATTGTCCCCATGAATCCCCCTATTGAAATCCATTTAAAATATTGCCAAAAAATGGCGTTCCTAATCAAATAAACACCTTAATGAAAAAAATAGAAATCGTGATGGGACCAATAAAAAAAAAACATCAGGTGCGATCCTATCTTGATTAATAGGGGTTACAAACCATTATTTCACCATCCTGTTCTCCTATTGATTCTCAATTATCAATTAAGACTACACTTGTAACTTGTAACCACCCCCAAAAACAAAAAGTCCTATTGCACTCCTATTTTGGTTGATTGGGGGAGGTTTAGTCATAGGCATTCAACATCCATTAACTGAATAGCACCTGCAGCCGGCTCATCATGTCTGATGGTCGGGCCCTCCGGAAACGCATCCCAGGGGACCTGGCGAGGTCATGGTTCCATGCTCCAGTCAAAGGATTGCTTCGCCTTGCTTTTCTCCGGTTTGATCTGGGTCTTAGAGCCGTTGATGATCAGCCACTGCCCTTGAGGCCAATGTGCTGAAGATTCGCCTCCGGTTTAGGAAATCGCGGACGGGCGCTTGAGGCGGTGAGCACAACGGCGTAGGCACATCCCCATTGTTGCAGGATGCAAAGCCGGTTTGGAAGACACTGATATCAATGTCACATGATCCACAAATTAATGATTCTGGAAATTGTTGATAGTGGGTGATCAGGACATCTATCTGTAAATACATCAGGCGTATGTGTTTAGAATCCAGTCAATAAGGCTTCACATTTCTATAGTTTCCAGAATAATCCCAGCACCTTTCTACCACAACATCTACGTATTGTTTTAAGGATTTCCAGGGATTCCATTTCAGTTTGAGGCCGATGAGGATTGCCGGGAGACCATAAAAAATTAAGAAAAATCATAAAACATCGCCATGTTGTCTTGTTGAGATGGATGTGACTGAAATTGAGTATACCATTGAATGGCTCTTCATTTTTTTTGGTGGAGAAAATTGCACCGTCATCTCAGGTACCCAGATTCAGATTGCTGTCTGCACCCGAGGCCAGGCCCAATCAGGGGCCCAAACCAAGCAGTGGCAGCATGCAAACCCACGAATTTCGAGATCATCCATAGGCCTCAAGGCCCAAGTGGCTACCCCTAAGCCAGATGAGTTTCATGTAGACTCTATCCCAATGGAAGCACATGTATCCACAAAATTGAGCCAAATGTGGACATAATAAACGTGAATTAATGAATTTACATGAATTTACAAATCCAAATAAAGCATACCCAGGTATAGCAGTAAATGAAGCAAATGTACCGAATATACCAATGGATTCACACGGTAACCACTGTACCTACTCACCTTGTTTCGGAGACAAGGTCAAAGTGTAAATGGGATTCCAGTCTGCCAGTCCAACGCCTATTTGAGAGTACTTTAAGTTCTTCGGGCACCCAACTTGCTTGAAGATTTTGAAGAGTCTTTAATAAAACACATTAAAAAACTATGTGTGGAAGTCAAATACCTTGAGATGATGGGCATCCGGTCAGAACGCAAGAATATCCCACAGTATTCAGAACGTCTGAACGTAGGATGAAGGATGTTTCCCAAAAATCCAAAACAGGCCAAGGGACAAAAGACCTGCTGAGATGATTCCTGACACGTTAGTGTCACTCCCAGCTACACGCCATGGATCGGAACTTCAGAAATAATCTGCCCAGTTGTGAAGAATTGTGCCACCGAGAATCTTTCATCATGGGGAACAACCAAACATCGTTCACACGGCTTTCCCGCCCCTGATTTTTGGGGAATTGCCCCAAAGGCCGATCCACTAGGTCCACGGCTGCCGATCCAAATGGCGAAACCATACTGGGCGAAATCCAGAGTGATTTCAACTGCAAGGTGGTGCCCGTAATACTGAAGCTAAGTTGGTGCAAATGACTAGCTTAACCATGGTTTGTAGTATCGTGATGTGTAGTGGATATATTGATACTAGATAACAAATATATATATATATAATGATATGTATATATATATATATACATATAATGATACATACTTTTCATGAGGGTTCTAAACAAGCAAATATCACAACAGTTGCGCAGTGACTGGAAAAATGGGCCTCCCCGAGCTGATCTCTTCAAGTCTCAAAGTTCTAAGCCGCAGCATTCAATTCATGGCCAGCCTGATGCCATCCCAACGTGACACAATGCACTGTTGTCTGGTTATCTATGGTTCTCTTATGTTATACCCTCTGGTAAATTAACATAGACCCTGGCAGATAGGGGTTGGAAGATTAGTTTCCTCTAAAAAATGGTGATTTTCAGGGTCTATGTTAATTTACCAGAGGGTAAGTTATAGTGAATATCCCCGGACAACCCCCCATTGTTTGCTGGTTCATCCATATTTGTTCTTGCTTGATCCACATTGTTTGCTTGCTTAGTAAATCTTCATGTGGTAAACGGAAGCATCAAAAGTTTGGGTTCACCATTGGGTATATACGGTATACCCCTGTGCGGGATGATTTGAAATAACCCGCAAATAGCTTTTGTGGGATGGTTAATGGCAGGCTTTATCACAATTGTTGACCTCTATATGGGGGTTTCCTAAAATGGAGGTACCCAAAAATGGATGGTTTATAAGGGAAAATCCTATCAAAATTGATGATTTAGGGGTACCCCTATTTTAGGAAACCTCCATATTTTTGTTGCGCACAAACCCATGCACTGGACAACTATTTTCCAACGTGCCGGCACGGTCACCAACACAGCCACCAGGGTTCCCCCACCATCTGTTCCAGTGGATGCTGGTTGGCAGCATCCGCATAGCCACGGAAGGGCACAAACCTAGATGGACGAAGATCCATGACTAGAGGGGTCATGTTTTTAATACCTTCCAAAAAAAATGAGAGTATACGAGGGTAACATGTATGTTTAAGCAGAAAAGCCAAATGTGAGGTAACCACCCATATCTAATCATATCTATGGGTCGATGAAGGGTAGTTTCAAGACAAAACATGGTGACTTAACTATAAACTGAACTGATGTAACATGTGAATATAAGCTGCAAAATGGTGATGTTTTACCAGTGTCAGCAACAATCATTCAGATTTCACGACACCGGGACAAGCCCTGCCAATCGTGGTGCTTCTTTACATGCCTAGCTGGGTACTCCTTGATCCAAGGTGGATCTGATTCTTGAAGTGGCACGCTTCCCGTCTTCGGCGCAACTGAACCTGGTTTTGCGAACGCAAATTTTAGGTGTCCTTCCTCTTTTTCTTCCTTTCCTGGAAGATCTTGTTCCTTCACTAAGAGCATGACATGGTTGGTCATAAGAAATGTATCCGAGTCCTGAACTTACATGTCTTTTTTTAGCAATTTTTTACATGTGTTTACTAGTTGGAAGGTTTTGTTTGGGTCATACTCATCCAAAAACCACTTGAGGTGGTGTCCAGTTTCGCCCAGTTTTTTGGATCCTTGTGGAGCAACGGAAGATGCACCGGAAGAAACTCGTCATCATCTCTTCTGAAGAACATACAAGGTGGTGCCCCCCTAGTTATAACTTGGTTTATAAACCATAGCAACAATAGATATATCTACCATAAATCCTAGTTATTGGAGTTATAAACCAACTTAGCTAACGAACTGGGGCACCACCTTGTATGGATCACCGGTTCCCGCAGAAATGGGGTCTATCCCTACGACAATGCTTCATGAACATGATTCTGAACCACTGCTTATCGGGGGTACCTTATTTTAGACAAACCATGAAAAAATACATTGGCTTAAACCAAAATAAATTACAGTCGTGACATTATCATGATATTCCCATTTTTGTCTTGTTGATTTATACTCCATTGGGGTACCCTATCTTAGGACAAAGCCACATTATGAATATGATCAGATTTGGACATCTGCCCCTCGTTGCGCTGAGAGGCTGTCGATGATGCTGCTTGTGGCAGTAGGGGTAGAAGATGCGCCTCCACTTCTGGGAGGACCAGGAAATCTGTTGCTTAGTTGGTGACAGTAGTTTGTATACCTTAAGCAATCTGAGCCCAGGCGGGCAAAAAAGAATCACACACTTAATTGAATTGGAACATCTTACCCTCACTTTGGTTTTTTAGCATAGCTATGGAAAATGGCCAATTTACAATCATTTATACATGATTATACATGATTTTTGATGTTTTTTTACCACACTTGAAAAAAACGGTGATGTTCCAATTCCCCACGTTGAAGAACCATAGGGTATAGTTGAAGTTCTAGTTTCTTTGGAGTATGCCCCAAGATTCAGATCTTCCGTAGCTTCCAAGCCATCCCATAGATTCAAGTCGGCTGGGATCATCGCGGTCCGAGCACGACAAAACCACAAGGAATTGACTTTCGGAGCACAACGAAAAAAACAACATGCAATATTTATATAGAAGGCATGTACAATATTTATAGTTTCTTTGCTTTACAAGTATCATATTACATCATCCATTCTAAGTTGATCCAAGTTGTATCATATGCCCTACAATCCATGGATGTAGTTGCAAAGTACAATGTTGTATCATATCATCTATTGAACAAACAAAAACTTGCCTCACACCTTTACAAGGAACTCTCTCCTACTCAAGGTCATCTCCAGGATCGCTCGCTGACTATTTGGATACGTCCACCAGAAACCAAGTTGAAAAAAACTAGCTATGTTTCCAATTTGTTGACCCAAATGTTATGAGTTGACTATGGAATATTCATATATGATATATGATATATCTACCATAAATTGAACACTAAAGAAATGTTTATAACTTTTCGGGTACCACCTTGTAGTTATGATTCCAACAACCGCCCGCTTCCGTTTCGGTGGCCTGTGTGCCACCAAATGGAAAGGATAGTAGATCACATCATTCAGCACAAAGACCTCAGACTGTTGGTCAGACATAGATGTGGAACATCAGGTCTTGCGATATCTCACAATATGATTTCTATCTGAAAATGGGGTATATCACCGCATATCCCCACATTGCCATTGATATGTGTATATGATATGCGTATATAGTTTATATTTGAATAAAAGTGAAAAATGACGAGAATCCATTGGAATGGAGGGGGTACCCTCCATTTTCAGACAAACATATCTATGTCTTGAGCCATGGAGATGTTCAAAATTCTTCAAATGCACTAAGCCACGGCTGTGGTTAAACTCGCCATAGATGTTGATTGGTTAAGATTAAAAAAATGGAGCCATATTTCATCTTGGTTGCAATTCCAGTGAAATTACGTAACGAATCTTGCAAGGGTCATGGTTTCACTGTGATCGGCCCAATATAGTGCAAGCAAATGGTTCGTAAGTAGAAGTAGTCTTTGCTCATTATCACATCATATCACAGCCCACCACATCCCAGTTGCAAGGGGATCTGACACACTCACCAACGCTTACCAACTAATTACTTAAGCTGTGTAAGCTCACAACTAGGAGAGGCACACTATTCCGACGGTCTGATTCCTCTTTGGTCATTTCTGCCGGCCAAGAAACTGCAATGAAGGCCAACGGACCGTTGAACGTGTTGAAATTCCTGCGAACTTTGCGACTCGTTTTTGGTGAGGATGGTGTTCTATGTTGGTTTATTTTCAATGAACCTTTTGATGGTGAACAGTGAACATGATTGATTCATCGATGGATTTCGGGGCAAATTATTTTCAAACAAAACATGTGGTAAGTACCCTAAGGTAAACTAACATAGATGTGGAAAAGCTACCAGTAATCTATAGATATGTAATGATATCTATAGGTCATTTTCCCAGAGTTTCCCATATGTTGCTATGGTTTTTCCACATCAAACTGTAAACGTTTACCATGGCTTTGGGATACCTCAATCCACCAAGAAAACCATCCCAGTGAGGTGCAGAAATATGCCGTGACCTAATTGAGCCAGAGAACATATTAAAGTAGCATCAGCTAGCAACCAAATTGGATAACACTTCAAAAAATCGTCATTTAGAAAAATGACAATCATCATCATCACCATCACCATCACCATCATGATCATCATCAAAATCATCACCATGTTCATCATCAAAATCATCACCATCATCATCATCACCACCATCATCTTCATCATCATCACCACCATCATCATCATCATCATCATCATCATCATCATTCATCATCATCATCATCATCATCATCATCTTCATCATCTTCATCATCTTCATCATCCACATCCTCATCGTCATCATCATCATCATCATCATCATCATCATCATCATCATCATCATCATCATCATCTTCATCATATTCATCATCCTCATCCTCATCGTCATTGTCATCGTCATCGTCATCCTCGTCATGATCATCATGATCATGATCATGATCATGATCATGATCATGATCATCATCATCATCATCATCATCGTCCTCATCAGCCTCATCGTCAAAATCATCGTCGTCATCGTCGTCATCGTCGTCATCATAATCATAATCATAATCATCAAAATCATAATCACCATCACCATCAGCATCATCATCATCATCATCATCATCATCATCATCATCATCATCATGATTATCACAATCATCATAATCATCATTACCATCACCATCACCATCAGCATCATCATCAGCATGATAATAGTAATAATAATGATAATAATAATGATGATATATAATAATAATGATAATAATAATAATAATAATAGTAATAATAATAATAATAATAATGATAATAATGATAATAATAATAGTAATAATAACAATAATCATCATCATCATGATCTTCATCATCATGAACCAGACCAATGGAACTAACAATCAACCAAGATTGTTGGTTACAGTATGAGTTCCTATAAAACTATGTCCACCTCTTTTATCCCTCCAAAGCAGTAACCCATTTAACCCTCTCAGAGCCCAGGTCCTTGGGTCATACTCCACAGAGTTGCCAATGAGGAAGGCAGCGGTATGGTTCATGCCCAGGAATTCGACCTCCCAACTCGACGAAAGCTCTGATGGATGTGTGTGTTTCATGGGTTGAAATGGATTTCAAAAAGGATGTTAAGGCATCTTAGTGGAGTTTCATGGAATTGTTTAATACAATGTTTTTGGATTTTAACACGAATTCTTGATGGATTTCCATGGATTTGCTCATGGATGTTCCTGGTTTTTTCACGGATTTTAAGGGACTTGCCTTGGACATGGCTTTGTCCATTGGAACAAAAACAATACTATAAGGCTGATCCAAGCAACACACAGAGATGGAGATTCGACCCAGAAGTGGTTTCGGGGCTTCCAGCGGGATGCAGGTTTCCTGCCATTCCATCTTTGTTCCCTTGGAAATGAATCAGTTGGGACCTGAATTCTCACGAAAAGAAATGGGGTTCTACCTCAGTGAAATAGGGTCTTCCCCAACTCAATGGGGAAATGGATCAAACCATCTGGGGATAGATCAAAGAACGAACACGAGCCTCCCGTGACTGAGGAATTCTAGGATATTCTAGGCTTTAACAAGCAACAGTGTCTGGAGATGTCTGGAGATTCTTGGGATTGCAGCAAAAACTTGAGGAATTGAAATCAGAGTAGAGACTGGAGTCACTGGAGCGGAAAAATCTTGGATTCGAAGCGACAAACAATTGTATGGACATGGTTGTGAGTCAAGTATAGTCACGTCATTGTGGAATCCCTCAAAAAATACCTGGACATGAGTTTCTACCAGAAAGAAAAACCCAACATTAAGTGTTTCAAGCCCATGTTTCGGGCTCATGGTATCTATCTGGTGTATATAAACCCTTACAAACATTAGATCATTAGATGGGACAGCTACAAGAGTGGTTCATTCAACAGCAGCTCGTGCTTAGTCACAAGTCAACATGGAACCTGAACAAGCGTAAAAATGTCCTCCCGGAATCAAACCTGGCATTGGGAAATTCCCTATAAATGAAGGTGTCTAGCTGCGAAAACCATCGAACTAAATGGTGGGGTTGTCCAGCAAACCATCGAACTGATTTTCCACCGGTAGATCAGTTGTGAGTTGTTCAGTAAGGTACCCAGGTACCCTTCACCAGCCATATACCAGCTCACCAGCCACCAGCCATTCACCAGCCATCTCACCAAGCGGATCCACATCTGGCCCACTGGGGAGCCGGCAATGGTGTTCACAGCCAGATAGCAAAGATCATGAAATTCCAGAACCTCACCGGCCAATGGTCTGGGAGTGGCTGTTTGAAGAGGACCAGAAATCGACATCTGGCTGCCAATCTTGATATATCTTCATTATGTGAATAGGAAAGAAACATGATGAACGGATTTTCACATAAGCTGATTTCAGAGCTGTCGGGTTTTTGTGTGTAACACCAATGAAACCAAACGGCTTGACAGGTGGTGTCCCACACATCATCCCAGTTGTTTGTCCAACCATGACATGTTCAAGGCTAGTCCTTAATCCTCTTGATCTGAGTGACCAAAATCCAGGGCAGAGTTGGCCACTCCTTCAAACTCTCCGATTCCACCCTCGACACCGCAAGTTTTGGCTGAAGCTAAAGCCTCCTCTCTACCGATTTTTGTTCATATCTGTATTGCCCTCACTGAAATCGTCTAACACATTGGCGATGTTCAGTAAATCATTTTGTCGACCCTGGGGGAGTCGTTAAGCCCAATATCAAACATATAAAACAAAAACGCATAAAAAAAGAACCAAAAAAAACACACACACACACAAATACCCCCAATACTAATACTCATTGGATTGGTTTATGGGAAAATTTACAGGAAACCCCTATATTTCATGGGAAAATCCATGGTTTCCTGTAAATTTTCCCTTAAACCAATCCATTGACCCAATACTAATACATACTAATTCAAATCAAGCATCATGTGTCAACTATCTCTCTAAGTTCCTGCTCAGGTCCCATTTTTGCTGGTGAGTTTCTCCCACATCATCAACCAACGCTTGGGCAGTTTTGAGGAAATTACATAGCCATCATTTATCAACTAGTGATATATATTGGGGGTTATTCAAACAGTTGTATAAACCGAAAGCAATATATAGATATATAATGATATATACATATATATATATATGTATATTATATATCAATTATTTGGTAAATTCAGCTATATTCAAAGAAATCACATGTTTGATAGTTCAAACCCCTTTCTAATGATGATTCAATATCCTCTCCTCGGAGAGTGGCCAAACAACAGTTGGATTCCAGGTGGCATAAGTTGGTTCGATAGATCTGCAGCCCTATAGTGAAATCTTGGTGAGCTCGAGCAACTTGGCATCTGGTTATTTAACATAACTATGGACAATCACCATTTTTTAATGGAAAAATCCATTATAACTGGCAATTGTCCATGGCTATGTTAAATAACCAGAGAGTAAATATTCAAGACCCCTGAAAAATCATGGTTTCGTACGGAATTTGACACTTATTTGGAACCACTTGGGACCATTTTTGGCGGGTGTTTCATATGAACGGGGGATCGGATCAACCAATCATACATGTTTATGAGAAAGAATCATAACTCTCCATTATCAACCAGTAACCACTATCAATCACATCATCAACCATTATTAACCACTATCAACCATTATAATAGCCATTATCAACCATTATAATAGCCATTATCGACCATGATAATAGCCATTATCAACCATGATAATAGCCATTATCAACCATGATAATAGCCATTATCAACCATTATTAACCATCAATCACATTCATCAACCACTATTAATGCCAAGGTGGGATTAATAAACCCCCTAGTAATGGTTAATGTCAACCACTATTTGGGGAATCCTCCATGATTAATAAACCATGGTTTATTAATCTTGGACTCTGCACCTCCAGTTTCGGCACCTTCTGGTCACCCTCATCCATCCTGGTGTAGCCTCCAACGGACAAAAAAGGCGTGGCTTTGTCTGCGGGTGATGGGAAAATTGTGAAAAATCCTGGGAACATCATTCATTGGATTGGTTTAAGGGAAAATCTACAGGAAACCATGAATTTTCCCATGAAATATAGAGGTTTCCTGTAAAATTTCCCATTAACCAATCCATTGAATCATGGAAAATGATGGAAAAATGTGGAAAGCGATGTGAATCTGTGGAAATTGCAAAAATGATGGGAAAGATGATGGGAACATGTGGAGAAATTATGGGACAATGATGAACAATATGGAGAACATGGGAAGTCATGCAGCACTGAAGAGCACTGACTCGTGATTTGTGCCAAACACGTTGGAAAATGATGGGTCAAGAAGGGGCTCCGCTTGGGTTTTAGATGTTGATCCATTCATATCTGTTCATGACCATTGGATTTTCGCTTCAATCATGTCTTTCTTACAAATCAAGATGTTTACTGTTTACTTTCTGGTGACTTCCGAAAAATGGCAGCAAAATCCCTCATGCCTGCCACTGTGAGAGTAAAACCGAGGTTTTCCAACCCGCCCTTCACCCCTGGGTTTTTCAACCAGCGTCTGCCAATTTTATAGCGGAGGAACTTGGGTCAGTCAAAGGTACCTTGCTCATAAAAGAGGAACCTAGGGGTGCTAATTTGAACCATTTTGACATCTCAGAATTGGTTTGACGAGGAACCATAACAACATGATACTTTATCTCAAAAATATGTGTTGTTTTCTGTACCCAGACCATCCATCAATCCATACCAATTGGTTGAAATGCGTCTCTGCTCCAAAAAACTCTACTTCTGCTATATTTGTTTACAACGTGAGGCCCCATATTTAGCTAAGTTGGTGAACATAACCAGGTTCCCTCGTGTTTGTGGCATATTTCTGACTATAGTCTTCATGGGGTAAACATCAACCAACACATATATCTTGGGCCCACGTTGTAAGGGTCAACTGAGGGCCGTCTAAGCGTCCGGCCGATGATGTTATCGCCCACATACTTCAAGACCACATTCAACAGCTCCTGCGGCAGGGAGGTGAAACAAAGATGAAGAGCTGGTCGCAAAACATGCTGAAGAGTGTTCCAAAAGAATACCGTGGATGGAAGAAGTCCTGCATTGAAACTTCAAACCCTATAATGAATATCCTGGAAAACCAAGAGACTATCAGTTTGGGATTGGACCGTGCAAAGTCATTCCGTGGTGCGGCCGGTCCATGTTCGAGGTCGCAACAAAAAATTGGATTGCATATTCTGAAAGTACCGTAGATTGAACACAGCAAACTCTGACACTTGAACCCAGAACCTCAAGCACACTTTGCTCCAAATTGTCACCCTTTCACCGAGCCATTGTCAGCATTCCATTATATTCCATCGCTTTTTTTCGTATGGCCAACCTTAGATACCCTTCAACAAACAAAAAAGTTGCTTGGCTCGGAGTTGCTTGAGGGACTGCAATAAAACAAGCACGTTCCCTATGGATTCCACAGTTCTGGTGGATGTCCCAGTAGTAAAATACACAACTCACCGGCTCAGCAAAGCCAGGTATTCCTATTGCATCGCCATTATATCCTCTTTATGTTCCCATTAATTCACCATTAAATATCATGCAATCCCATTAAATCACCATTAAATCACAATTTCATCATTAATTAGCTGCTCAGTCTATGTCCACTTATTGGCAACATATTCAAGCGTGAAACGAACTACCGATTACAAAACGGCACGTCCTTGGCTGGAATGGTGGCAGCATACAAGCCCAGCAACCTCGGTAGCATGGATAATATTAAATTTAATCAACATGGAGAACCTGCATTTACGGTCGGATGATCTTGCGTTTTTGTCATGAATCATGAATCATGAATCAAATCATGATTCATGAATCATGATCATGATTCATGAATCATGATCATGATTCATGAATCATGATCATGATCTTGATCATGATCTTGATCATGATCTTGATCATGATCTTGATCATGATCATCATGATCATCATGATCATCATCATCATCATGATCATCATCATCATCATGATCATCATCATCATCATCATCATCATCATCATCATCATCATCATCATCATCATCATCCTCATCCTCATCCTCATCCTCATCCTCATCATCCTCATCATGATGTCTTAGAAACCACACATTTATCCATTAAATAGTCAGCCATTATTAACATCTAGGAGGCTTTGGCTCAGTCAGCCAATGACGCCGCTATAGTTTGCCCAGGATCATGAAAGGGTTCAGTGTACCACTTACCAACTGTGTGAGGGGTCCGATAAGCAACATATGGGGTTTGATCTATCATGTTTTGATTGAAGAGCAACCATATTCTTTCGCGAAACTCTCGCAAACTCCTAGTTTATCATGTATAGGGGACCCATGCGGGGCAACAATGCCTCTTGTGAAGACTCGGTCACTGCCTGCCAGATTGTAATAATTAATTACTTCACTCTAGCCTTGTAAACATGCAGCTAGCATCACCCAATCCCTTCTCAGGACAGATTGTTGCCTATTCAGTTTGCAATTGTAAAGCTTACTGGGTCATCTCCTTCAAAATGCACCATTGCTTTCGCGCGCTCTTTCGGGCAACTTTTGCGAAACTTTCGCGAAAATCTCCCTATACTTTCAGACATATGTGTACCTGGAAACTCCAACTCTTGAAGGGGTACTAGGTTGAAATTTCAGCATAAAGGTGATTTCGGGCTGACTTCATCTTTCAATTTGGGAAGAGTCGGATTTTTGGAAAAGTTGAGGTTCAAATGCGGTGAAGCGTACACGTCATACCCAGCGTTTGGTGACGTCATTGGGAGGCTAAATCCCCCATTCTAGTGATTTGATGTTCCATCATCTCCCAAAGATAGGTGCGCTGGGTGTAGAAGTAGAGTGAAACTTACAACATTGTCATATATTTGTATTCATATGTGTGAGGTGTGGTTCCAAACCAACAAAAATAACTGGAAGGGCTCCACATGTTCCACAAATTTCCTGGCTTCAGTTCTTCTCAGCACCCAACGTGGTGATGTCATTCAGCAAGCCTGATGTAGTCACGATGGTAAGGCTGCAGAATGTGGCTAGGTCATGGAAAGATTTAATCTAATGATTGTGTTTCTTATCAAAACCATTCCTGGCACATTCCAACATGCCTGCGTCGTGGAAAACACATAGAGACATCAGATGGGCCATGAAAGCCATAGGTCGTTTTTGCATCCGATGAAATACTGCTGAGTTAGTACATATTCTTATTAGAGATGTAGTTCACAATCCTCCCATAACACAGTCACATTAATAACAGTTAGGAAGATTAATGAGTGTAATAGTAATCATCCCAGTTTTACATTCATTATACATATAGGTTAACAACCCCCTGAAAGAACACCCATCAACAAAAGAAGTATTTGGATCAATCCCCTGATGAGAACCACTGAAGTTTGCCCTTGACTATGGCGTTGCTGCACGGGCCAAGATAGGTAAGTTGTTTGTACTGACCATAAAAACTGGGATTTGCGATGGACAAATTCTGTGGGAAATGAGGATATTTTATTTTGGGCAACTCATGCCAGGCCGCAGTCTCGCTCCAGTCAGAAAGCTTTTTGGGTGAATAGGAAGATCCTGTTTCCTCCATTTGCGAGGCGAAACTGCAGCTGATGGTTCTTACCGCCCTGGTGATCTCAGAAGCTAGCTGGGTCCTAAGAGAAGTCACATGTGAGGCGTCCAGCGATGAACATCGCACACCGGACGCAACAACGCAGTTCTTCTCAGCCCCTGACAAACCTTCTGTTGCTGTCTCATCACGAGGTGATGTCCATCATATCTATAGTCAAACGGGTTTATAGCCAAAAACAAATCTATTGTCAGATGGATTTATAACCAAACGATACAACTCATTTTATCTTAATGTCAAGGTGGGATTAATAAACCCCCTAGTAATGGTTAATGTCAACCACTATTTGGGGAATCCTCCATGATTAATAAACCATGGTTTATTAATCGGGGCGTGACCAAATTGTTCCCAAACTGCTGCTGTCTTCCCCGCGCATGGCTTTGCCTGACGGCCACCACCTTTCCACCAGACAGATCTTGAGTTTTCCCCGTTGGAAGGGTGAACTTAACCTTTCCTACCCTTGCAGGCTCCAGGTTGTAGATGGCTTTCTAGTCGGATTGCGCCAACTTCGACATCATGGAAGTTCAAAGGGAAGCCCCCAACAGGTCCACGAGTGGAGTCCACTCCCAAAGAATTCACCACCAACCACCGCCAACCCTTGTTGGGAGCTTTTTAAGCCCCTATTGTTGTGGGGGTGACTATGGTGGGCAGCCTTCAACGTCCATGATTACAGTCACTATGAGCAGGATATGTACGTGATTTGTGCGACATCTCATAAATGATGTTGAATAACACTATAAGTATATACAATATCCCGCACACACACAAAAAAAAGCAACAACAACAACATCCACATATTTGTAACAAACAAATTGACCTTACTTTTTCCCAAAAGCTTCTGTCGTCACCAGATACCTCTCCATCCCATCCGCCTGTTGGATTGACGGTCCAAGGAAAGGCTGCACCCACTTTCGCCGGCGAACTGAAGATGCGGGTGCTGGGCTGTAGCAAGTTGTGCCAAGGGTACAAGGGTGGTCCCCTGAGGTATACCGGTAATGTTTATGTGTATATAATATATATCATAGGTTTAGTGAAAAAAAAAGATTAACTATATGTATGCATATATATATATATAGAATCATATAGATAGATATATCTACAGTCCCCTACTCCCGAGGAGTCATCGTAGTCACAAACCAACTTATCTAACTATGAGGCACCAGCTTGTAGGGTTCCTGATGAGCCTTTTCCGGAAGGCCAATCCTGAGTTGGGGCTTCCCTGGGTCTGAAGTAGGTTAAGTAGGTTCTGTAGGTATGTAACGGTATGTGTATTTGTTTGTGTAACATACATTTAAACATTGAAGTACTCAAAGGAACATCAAAGTACCGTCAGACAACTGCATGCTTAGTTTGCTAGTTTGTTCTTTTCCTTTAGCAGCCATTAACTCCTGGCCACATCAGAATCTGCTGAAACTTCCAGCTCTCCATTCAACTCTCACCCGAAAACAATGGCACATGGCGAATGGGGCCATGCCAAGCGCCAAAATTGCCCAGGGTTAGGGCCTTCAGCTCTGCCTGGGATCAGCAGTGCCTCGGGCTGCCTCCAAGAATCACCTGTCTCCAAGTTTTGAAGTTTTCTCGAAAGGTCACCTCTGCCTGAGCTTTCTCGAAAGTAGTGCGAGGATCTT
This sequence comes from Symbiodinium sp. clade C Y103, assembly GCA_003297045.1. Classification (NCBI taxonomy): domain Eukaryota; class Dinophyceae; order Suessiales; family Symbiodiniaceae; genus Cladocopium; species Cladocopium sp. clade C. The sequence goes on from BGPT01000228.1 coordinate 412,319, forward strand.
CTGCGACAAAGCTTGGACCCAGATCCACAAGTGCTGCATTGCACCAGTGGTCAGCCACCAAGGGACGACCGAGTTGATGAACATTCACCCGAGTTGAGCAACTTGGGTTTTTCGACGGAACCTCCCACCTATGGCCTACGTTACCAGAAAATCTAGTCCTTTAGCAGGGTAGATGTTCCTGCATCAAAATGGCAAAAGTAACAAGTCATCATCATCAACCCATCCTTCCTCATTTGATTGAACCTTACATCCGAAGTGTTGATTGGGTACATCCCCAGAACTGCCGAGGTGATCATTCTAGCTAGATCTCCAAATTTACCTCTAAACATGTTATTCACCCCATCATGTTCATACTTATTTTGACATTTCCTTTACCGGGTCAACTAAGAGTCAAGTATCTATAATGTGCCTCCTCCACCCCAGTCATGTATGTTGAATTTTGTTCACTCATCTAACTATATCAATATTTCTGCCCGAATCCATGTTGCAAGTCTGGTGATTTGAAGTGAAACCTATCATACATGATTATCACAAACACCTAATGTTCTACTTCAGTTGGTTAAATCACCATTTTTTTGTGATTAAAGGCCTATCAACTGAAGGGTCCCACAAAAGCCACGATGAATAAACCTATCTCATCCCATTATATATATATATATTGATTGGCAATGACTCACAACTGCATAGGTGGTATCTACTCATTATAAGCCCTATCACAATGGGGCAATGGGTTATCATAATCCCCAATAACTTGTGATTGTGGGGTATCAATGGTTATGACAATCCCCATCATGATCCCCTCTTTAATAATCCCATATGACCAATCAACAAGGTATATATAATGACTTATATCATCAATCTGGCTGAATAGCAATAATTCACCCACCGAAAATAGATGAAATAAAGCCCAGCTGATTCATCCAGATCAATGGTATTCTTCCTGGTTCACATGGTATTTCCCAGCCCCCATCGTTTCTCCTCAGCCTTCCGGGGGCGCCTGCAGGCCGAGTAGGTGATGACGAAAACTCCCAGCACCACAGCTGCAATGGGCCTGGAAATCCATGTCCGAAAATGGGATGCTTGGTAGATTCTTACAAGCATATGCGGAACACAACAGGAAAAGCATAGGGAAAATAGTGATTTAAACATGGTGATTTTATGGGATTTATAATGATCTATAGCTGATTTATGATAGCTAAGTTGATGACAATAACCGCAATAACAACGTTTCATGATACTTATAACTATAGAAATACATGGGATGTTAGTATTGTTAGATGTGGGATTTACCCCGGGACAAACTAACAATGGATTTGGGATTCAACCATTTTGACTGGTGACTTTGTTGAATATATACACTCCTCAAAACCAACATAGATGTGGAAAAGCCACCGTTTGTAGACTGTTTTTTGTAGGAAACCATGGTGTTCCAAACCTATGGTAGTTTAATGTAGGGTGACCATTTACCAACATGTGGTATATTAGGATTGAACCATGGGATACTACTTAATCATCTATCAATGGATGTTGTGGGATTTAACCGTTTAAGACCACGTGATATGTGGTAGGTTGTTAGGTTAAATGTTGGCAACATATTCTAATGCATATGGGTCTAATAATTTGAACTAGTCTCATGGTTTGTTTAAATACATGTTCCCTATTCAGTAGGTATTTGGAGGCACCCTGAATTCAGCCAAACCCATTTATCATGGCAGAGGTTGTCCACTGGAATGGGAGCACACATGTTTAAAGGATGTAATGGGAATATAGGCCAAATATTGGAATACTCTCGGGTGAACAAACGAGGTTGTGGAGGCATCCATTCTCTATCACTAACATAGCTATCCTGGCAAGCTGTTTCACCATCATTTTGTGTAGACCACAAGATATGGACAATGAGGACATCAAATGGAGGCCACTAACATGGCTATAATTTTCTGGTTTATCATACGTGTAACACATATATTTTTAAGATAAAGGGAAGCAAACTAACATGGCTATGTTTTTTTTCCATTTTACCAATTTTATCCATTGATTTTGGGGAGTTGCTAACGCAGAAAATCTAAATGAAATATTGAGAAAAACCATCATCCTCCCCTTGAAAGGGCCAAGATGGTTTACAAACATTGTTCACTGCAGATATATCCACCATGAACCCTAGTTATAGTAGTTATGAACCAACTTAGCCGTCATAAATTGCCTATGAAATCCTGTAAATATCTATGAATTGCCACCTCTGCTGGTTATACCCCCATGTTTTCCTACGCGGCTTGATATCTATTGCCAATTGCAGTCTTAAGGTCTGTTTGAGGAAAAACAGTCTTTACATACACTCTTTATTTTCTAGATTGATCATTTCAATCATGCATCTGAAAGGCAAACCAAAGTGGAAACAAGAGAACAAACCAGTGCTCCCACAATTTTTTCGGGCTTCCAACAAATGGCATAATTCAACAACAACATTTTCCTTTCAAAGCCATTTTTGCAAAGATGTCCTTTCCGTGTCGAAGAAAAAAGAGTCCCCCATTCCATCCACTGATTGATGATCATTGAAACATATTCAAACACAACCGTATTTGGGGATACATCCCATTTTTCAGACAAAGCCACATATCATTTCTTTACATGGTCAATCTTTGGCATTCAAGAAATGCCAAATCTTTGGCTTGTTACGGAGATTTTCCATTTGGAGCAAACAACTACAGGATACCCTCTGGTAAACTAACATAGCTATGGAAAAACACCATTTTTTATGGGAAAAACCACTATTTCTATAGCCATTTTCAATAGCAAACTGTTAGTTTACCAGAGGGTAATTCATCATTAATCCCATTAAACTCCCATTAAATCACCATTTTCCTATGGTTTTCCCAATAAAAATCTCGGTGTACCGGAGGGTCAACAATTTCTACCATCCCATTCTATCCCGTGAAATCTCCCATGAAATCGCGCCAGGGTCTGAGAATCTGGACCCACGAGGATCCACATGGGTGGCCTTCTCCGCCTCAGAAAATGCTGGATTTGTTCCAGGAAAATTCCGAAAATCATGGATTTTGGGTGGAGTCATACAAATTGCTGGAATCTACCGACAGAAATGATTGAAACGGATGGATTTTTGAAACAGAAATGGCAGATTTCAGCAACAAAAAACGGGGGATGTGGCTCAGGAATATGGGGATCTATGCCGATTTTACGAGCAAATTTGAGACTTAAGCACAAGGCAATAAGTCAATAAGGGATTTGAACCCCAAACAGGATAATTTCAGAAACCTAAGTGAATAAAAATAACCTAACATAAGTGTGGATTTAAGCACCAAAACGTGTAAATTTCTTTCCAAATGCATAGTGGTTTGTCCAACGAAACTTGTAATTTTGGAATGATTCACCTACAGTAGGTTGGAGCAACCTGGATTAAAGTGTCATTTTTTTGGAGGTATTTATTATAGTATAGCATTATAAAACTATAAAACTACTTCATTTTCAGACCTCAATGGGAATCCAGGCCTCATCTTTTGTGACTTCATTCCTTGGGTATACCAAAACCACCAAACCCATACTCACAGTCAGATTAAAGGACTGTTATACTACGACAGCTATGGTTGGATTTAGGGTGAAATTGAGAAATCCATGTTATATTCTGTGATATAATCAAGATATTTCATGTGATTTGCGGCCATTTTGTCTAAAATCCCGCAACCCTCCCCACCTGCATGGCGATCAAAAGAACCTACCAGGGCGGCAGCGGTGACTGCCATTGTGGCTTGGAGAACCCTGTGGCTAAGAAACATGCTCGGTAGTACAGTGTATTATCATGTACTATCATATAGATCCTACATCATCCTTTTCGGCAATGTAGATCCTTAGCGGACACAAAGAAAAACACGTAAAAAAACAAGCAGCTCAACAGGGATCCCTTTCATCCCTGATCTCTTGGTCCCAGCCACACCCAGCACTTCATGGACAACAATGTTCAGAGGGGCCGAACATGGCCGAACGATAGATCAATTGGACCAACTGTTTGTTTGTAACTAGGTCAACGATTCGATTTATGAATCAAACATTATCTTTGCCTTGATGCCTACAGTGACAAGGACGAATTGTTTTTAAACCCCCTATTGTATACTTGATGGGTGAACATCAACATATTATCAACCAGCAAACATCACTTTTATGGCGCTATCTTGTTAGCTTCGAAGCTTGGGGTTTTGCTTGGTATCCCATATAATCCATAGTATATTTACCTACATTGGTGCCTTTTGTTGGGGTAAATGTTGGTAAATACATGATACCACATCACACATGGAGCATGTGGGTATAATATTGCATGCCTTTGTTATGTAACCCAGAAACCTTTCAAATCAAGGCTTACTCTTCGCACAGTGTAACTTGCCCTATATAATTTCGGAATCTCATCCCCAGAAAGTAAACCAAACGACCACCTCACCACAGCGGCAGTTGCCCGTATTCTGTCTACCAAATCTTCTACACTTTAAGCATGCAGCAACTTCAGCATTCTGCCTATTATATTCCATTATACAGTACCTATAAAGCACGCTACAGTGGTTTGTCATGGTCTGGTTATGTCTGGCTGTATAATTGGTTGACATTGATATACTATTTGGGTTTGATCTACATTGTGACATTGTACATTTAAATGTGTATAGTATACTTAATGATATCACATAATTTGCTGTAGTTTATCCCCATCTTTATGTGGTTCTTAGGCAGTTTCCACCAACCAACCGTCTCCCTCACCTCGTGTGACGCAACGGGTCGCACCCTACGTGTCGTGCAGTCGTGCAGTCACGTCCCGGACGCTGGCACTTGCAGGGTCCGGTGCGACGAGAGCTGCACGTGGAAAATTGGGCGTTCCCTTTGTGTCCAGCTTAAGCCAGCCAGTCACGGATGTGGGTGTTTCCTAAAATGGGGCATCCCCAAAACCATGGGTTTCAATGCTAAAGGAGTTTATTTTGGGTGATTTATAGGTACCCGCCCCCCATTTTAGGAAATGTGGTGCCCCCATGTATCATGATGATTTACAGTAACAGGATTGAACCTCACAAAAAATAGGACCTCCTAGTTGTTAGTTGACCACACACCCCAGTTATTAGAGTTAATGGCACCAACTTAGCTCTCGTTTGGGGCCATTTCTACCGTCTCAGGTCTGATCTGTAACCATGATAAACAACGGAGAAGGGAACTAGGAACGACATAAAAGACATATCGTTGTAAACAACCTACTTAGGTCTGTTTGAAAATGAGAGATACCCTCAACTAGCTACTTCAATGGGGAACATGATTATAATCCATTGGGTTTGGGGGTACCCTATTTTCAGGCAAGCCTATCTGATAAACCATGACAAACCATCAAAAGTTCGTGTGTACATGTGTATCACACCATTTTCAGATGGGCCAAAGTTATGAACTGCCTCACTTGATTGGTGCACCCACAAAGAGATATTGGGTCCTCGACTCTAACAAACTCCTGGTTTTTTGGTGAGCCAAAATGGGGACACAGGTCTCGCCCACATACTAAACCGGGTTGATTGAATGTACAGTACAACAACATCATGTATCACAAATCATTTCTGCCTACGCAATACCACTTGACATGTTGCAATCATATCTTCACTTCAGGCGTAATTTCAGGATAAAAACCGCACCATCAACCACCCAGCGCCCCTTTCCCCATCCACTGCATCCATCTGATGGCCACGCCGTTCCAAACACGGGGAAGGTGGTCGTAGCACTGTGGTGATCCGGGAGCTTGGTATATCATTCAAATCCAAGAGAGCAAAAAATGGTCTGGAATGGTCTGAAAATGGAGCAATTCTATATGCTGAATTTCATAGTGTATCATCATTTTGTTCCAATTCTATGCCAAATTTGATGGTGTATCATAATTTTCCATATTTTTCCCCTGAACACAGGCCAAGTTTTTGGGGTAAAACCGCCTTTCAGACACCCCTACAGCAAGTGTGTGGAATAGCGTTGAAAGTGAGCATTTTTAGTGACTCTCACCGTCCCAAACACATCGTGCCACGCTGCCACGAATGAACGTAGTTTGATCGCGTGCCATGGGCAATTGGATTGCGAATCAACTGGGATAATCCATTCTCAGCGGATGATTGCCATAAAGAAAAACCATACTCTCCGGTAATCAAACATGGCAATTGGAAATCCCGATAAATGGCAGTTTTTAAGTTTTCATGGAACATCACCAGTAAATGGAGGATTCTCCTGTATTATGCATAAACAAAATCGAACATATATGGCGGTTTCCTAAAATAGTGGTACCCCCAAATTATCCATTTTAATAGGATTTCCCATTATGAACCATCCATTTTTGGGTACCCCCATTTTAGGAAACCCCCATATGGCGACAAATAAAAACCCTGGTATCCTTCTGCTCACATCAAATTCGCCGGATGTTCATCCCCGGAACATCCTATGTTTGTTGGGTTTGGATCCACATGTTTCCAAGCACCAAATTCATCGAAAACTAACCACACCTCTCATCTTCAGCTATGGCCCTTTACTCCTTATGAATGAGTGAAATAACTTCATTTATGGAATGATAACCCCATTTAGCTAAAGGGCTTTGACTGTTTGTGAATGCTTCGAGTTTTGAGCATGGCACGTTTTTCTTTTTTGACGTTTTCGGGTGACGCCCTTCAACGTCCGGTCTCGAGCAAGGTCCAGGGTTTCCAGGGGGGCGCAAACACAAGGCCGTAGTAAATTCAGTTTGGATATCATTCTGGCCCCAATCTTGGGTACCTTTCACAGAAAACTCTCGTTTTGAGGAATTAAACCATCATGGCAAAGGATTCAAGATATTTCCAAGGTCGCACCCTCTAAGCAGCTCGAATCCCTGACCTTGGCCAGTGATTTGTTGGAGCCAAGAAAACACAACACGTCACCCGGTGGACATGATTCAGCTGTGATGGCAAATACACTTCTGTTTCCACTGAGAAATCCTTGAAAAAAATCGTGATCCCATTCATCATTTTATGGAACTGGATGTCCATATGGATTCACAACCAACACCTACCATTTGCTTTCGGAACCCAACTCTCTGGGAATCAGCTCCATGGCTTGCAGGAAAATCCCCCCATTGGCTTCGATGGTTTTCCCATGGGGGATATCGCAGCGGCCTGCCATGTTTGAGGATGTTTGCTTACCACAGGTACAATGTGGGGCAGCATACTTAGAATTACTTAGACAAGTTGGTTTACAACTAGGTTAACTGTTGGGTTTCTTGTAGTTATATGATATAATATAAGGTTTATAAACCAACCAACATAACTTGGGGGCCTCAAACTGTAGCCATTTTGGTGATGATTTCCCCTACTGAACAGAGACATCACTCCAACCCAGAAGAAGTTGAGTTTGGTGTGTTCTAACCTGAGTGCCAACCTTTCCTGCCCAACTTGCAACTATAGTAACCCTGAAAAGATACACAGAGAAATCACCACCAAGTACTTTGGTGGGATTTTAATTCGAATCTATTTGTCAATATTTTTGCTACAAACTATTCACTTCCTACGTATACGATCAGCCACCGCCAACGCGAAGCTTCCCCGGGTGAAGTCGGCGTGAGTCGGTGGCCAAGAGCTACACCGAGGGCCGTTTCAACGTGGTGCTTTTGACCCTTTAAGGGACAGCAGAAAATGGGCGCAACGCGCGGACCAATCATCGATGATGCCGATTTGGGGGTTGTGTTTTGTATGGTGTAAGCCAGCTGTAATGAATTGATACCGTTGCTGGAGCCGCACAGTTCATTAGCTATAAGTTGGTCTATAACTAGATCAACTCTTGGGTTTCTGGCAGTTCTAGCTCTTCTTAATGACTAATAACCTATAAGTTTAAAACCTATATATAGCATTATAACATATTATATCCATTCAAAACCTCTATATTTCGTGGGGTTAAAAATAAAAACAACAAACAGGAATCTTGGGGGCCTTGTAGCGAAACGCTTTCAAAAGAGCTTGGGTGGCACCACCTTGGAGGAATAGTCGTGGATGAACTATCCGGGGAATCAGTGACCATGGATGTTTCAAAATACCAAAACAAATCCATTGTAATACCAACAAATACCATGAAATATACTCCAACAATAGAATATTTGTTCGTCGTTATTCTATCTGCAACGATTTCACCCCATAGTTGGATGATGGCTTTCTGTCAATGTTCCAGCGCCAGTCTCTCCATGAATCCTAATGGTCCACCACAGGTAACCAGCCAAAACTCTGCAAAGTGAGCCATCTAAACATCATGACATGGTGTCGACTGCCAAGATTTCTTGGATACCCTCTGGTAAACTAACAGTTTGCGACATAGAAAATGGCCATAGAAATAGTGGATTGTCCCATTAAAAATTGTGATTTTCCGTAGGTATGTTAGTTTTCCAGAGGGTAAAATGCTTGGGAAGCGGGTGATTTCACAACACAAGTTGAGAAGTTACCGTTGTACAGCTAGCATTCAAGTGTTCGGATCCCAACGAGCGTGCGGTAGCTCCAACCCTTCTGACCATCATCTTTGGTGAGGTTCGGCAATTAGGTCCTTCTAATTTATCCGGCCATCATTGTGTTGTTCTATATGTTGTTCTATGTTCTCAAGATATCCCTCTTGTTTTTTCGAATGTTGTTTTTTTGTGCGTGTATCCAAGATATCCATGTTGTTTTTGTTCAATGCGTTTCTTTTGGGGTCATCAGCCAACTACTAGAATGTGGGGCCCCCAAGATAGCCGAATTGGTAATTACACTGATGAGCAATTCTGGTGGAGAATCATCTAGAGTTAGACGGGTGAACATAAACCAGCCTGATCCAACTTGTACATCTCTGGGGTGCCCCACTGCCCCGCATTGTATTCAGAGTCAGTGACTAAATTCACGGATCTTCACAGAGCAAAAAATCCGACAAGTTGGGGAACCCAGTGGAAATCCAAGCTGCATTAACAAAAACGCTCGCGAAGTTGGTGGGTATATAACTCCAATGAACACGGTTTATGATACTCACAACTATAGGTATGAGAGGTTATAAACCAACTTATCACTTAAGGGCCCCAACCTTGTCAACTTACTTTGGTTTTATGTTACCCGGGGTCTGGAGGGCCAACTTACTGATCAGGGCCACAGAGGGACACATCACGAAACTTCGGAAAAAACGCAACGCCCCAAGTTCGGACCATTGCTCCGATGGGAGGCATCATCCAAATGTTCTGTTAGTAACCTGCTCTCAAGCTCTTTTCTCAAGCTCTTTCAGAGGACTTGAAACGGCTTTACAAGGATGGGCAACATCAAATTCCTTCGAAAATCCCGTTTCAGTGCCTACGCGCAACATTTTGCTGGGCCGGAAAGTGTGTTAAAATGGCTCTTCCATTCCCTCAAAACTGTTGTCATGTCCCAGTTTGATCCATGTCGGCAGCTGTTGATGTTGCCCCTCTCATGGAACACTCACGTTGGTGAGATCTCCCTTGTGTTCGCCACCAAACCTGTGGCAGAGGACGCGTCAGAAATGTTTCCCCGGTTCTTTGTGCCACCGATGCCCCAAAAAAACTCGGTATCTGTTTGTCAATTGGGGACCATCATCCTTGGTGGATAACAATCTCTGAAACTGAAACCACTAACATTTTGATGTGTTTTTTCCTCATCTACATCATTCTACATCCATATCAATTACAATTCTAATCAATTCTATTACAGTATATACATAGAAATGTCATAAAGCTAATTGAGCAGTGTTCAAAACCCCAGTTGGGTGGTCCCGTATCAGATTGCTTGGTCAATAGGATTTCCCACAATCGATGGCGAGCAATCCCACATATATTGGATGGTATGGCCCCAGAACTACAAAAATCAACCCCTTCAGGACTCACTGATGTTCATCTTCCGGATATTTTCCTGTCCGAAACTGGGATTTGCTGATATCCCCATGCAGTTTAGGTGGATTTTTCCATGGAGGAAAGTGCCAAACATCACCGGCTCCGCAAAGCCACGTATGGCCATCGTATTCCCATTTCTGGGATCCCCATTATATCCCGTAGTATCGCCTTCAATCCCCAGATTTCTCGGCAAACCCAGGTAAACTGAGCACAGCACCTGGTGTCATTGTATTCTTCGCATACTTCCTGTCAGTGCAGCAGAACTGAGCACGAGGTTTAGGCGTAATATATTCAATAAACATATCCAAAGATTCAAAGGATCAACACTCAACACTCATCTCAATAACATAAATGATAGTAATTGCATGTCAATCATAGATTGAAAAAGAAACACTGGTACAGCAAGTTGATTTCCCGTTTACAGCGAAAGAACAAAGTAATGAACCATCCCCAAGATCACCAGAAATGGGTGGTATATGACTAGAACCTCCTAAATTGGCGGCGTATGATTGGGTTCACCACGATATTAAACTAGGCATCCAAGGTTGACGGAGAGTATAGCATAAGCTAATGTTCGTAAGACAATAATAAACCATCCCCAATTTCACCCTTTTTATGGGTTGTAGAAACCATTCCCAAATGGGTGGCTTATGGCATTGTTTTACCCTGAAACCCAATTAGAATCACATATCATCACCTTTTTTTGGTTGAATCACCAATTTTCCTATGGTTTATCTTACGGTTTACCCACATTAATGGTGATTATATATTTTTTTTTTTCTGGTTTACCCACATTGATGGTGAATCGCATATATGGTTTTCCTATGGTTTATATGGTTTACCCACATTAATGTGTAAAGATATGGTTTCCATATGGTTTCCTATGGGTTTCCATATGGTTTATAAAGCTCTCTACGGATCGCCCAGACTTCCTCGCCCAAGGGTCGGTAGTAGTCTGCCACTGGATCGAAATCTGTCTCGAAGGTGTCACCAAAGACTTTGACGTAGAACCTGGGACTCGTGGGGTCAAAAAAACCAGGCAAAACCCATGGAAAAAACCTTGGAAAATGGTGACATAACCATGAAAAATGGCGATCTAAATGGGATTTAGAGCTGATTTATGATATAGCTAAAGGGGGGTTTGTAACTATAACCATCCATAACCGAGGTTTATAGGGGATGTGTCTGTAGCAAGAAGGGCTTTGAAACCAACAAGCACAACTGGGGGTGGCCCGGAGTTGTGAGGGATTTGAGTTGCCTGGCTGAAGAATCACCATATCATCCTTGAAACCTTGAGTCTGAAATCATCCAGAAGAATAGGAAAAGGAACAACATACTTGGCGGCTCATTCCACTTTGTAAGTCGCTTATAACCCTAGTTGTAGGTGGATTAAACCTACTTATCCCACATAGAACTAGGGTTATAACCGACTTACTAAGTGGGATGAGCCACCAAGTAGATCCAAGTAGGGTATATACACTTTTTCTGGGTCTCAACTAAGGGTAGGTATCTTCGAGAATCACCGGCAAAATTGGAGGGGCAATACAAAACATGAAAAGAATCTGCAAGCATGACCACGCCCAATTTGATGCCCAGTACGGGCACCTGGCGTTTACCTGAAAAAAACAGGAATTGACCGCATCGTTTCAGTATGTCTTCCATTGTTTTCCCCATTTAGAATATGGCAACATCTTAAGTTGTACTTAGCTGTATCCATCTAGTCTGTCAGTTTACCCAGTTTTGGTAGTGAATATCTTCATCTCCCTTTATAACTGGATTATATCACCACTTTTGCTGGTGACCTTTACAAATTGGATCCCCTCCAATCATAAGTTGATTTATAGACGACCCCATCCATATCTATATTCCCCAAAAAAACCCAACAGTTAACCAAGTTATAAGATATATCTATAGTTACAAGCCATCGTTGTCTTGGTTAACCAAGTTATAAGCCAACTTAGCTATCCTTTGGGGGCCCCACCTTGTACAACAGATGGTCAAACCTCCATGAAATGACGACCCTTCACCGGGTCAAGAAACGCCACGAACTCCTCGAAGTCAATTGAACCACTGCCATCCTGCGACGATCGAAACCCGGTGCAATATGTTCCAAGATATTGGGGGTTTCCTAAAATGGGTAGTACCAAAAATGGATGGCTTTTAATGGAACATCCTATCTATAAATGAATGATTTGGGGGATCCCTATTTCAGGAAACTTCTATATGTTCTTGGTTTATGCTAGATACAACGGTGCTTAATAAGATTTATACATCAACACACATTTCACGAGGGTCATATATCTCTATAATTCCAAGATGATAGCCAAGATGTCCAAATCCATGACTTATCTATACAAATACATCTACCATGGATTCAATCACTTCCTGAGAAGATACCGGTAACCTAACCCCTTTCATAATGCCCCAGCCACACTTCCTGACAGGGTACTGCTTGATCTATAGGGATATGTAGCTATAAGTTTGCTTACAACCAAGACTAATCCCTTCCCCCTATTACTAAAACTCCCCTAAATACTAAAAACTAGGGTCCATCTCCAATTTTGGAAATTTTGTGGTTGGCCAATTTGACTTTTAATTGATCCCCTTTAAAAAACAATTTAAAAATAAANTTGGAAATTTTGTGGTTGGCCAATTTGACTTTTAATTGATCCCCTTTAAAAAACAATTTAAAAATAAACCTACCATTTGTGGGTTTCACCCCCTAATAAACTAGTCAAGCCCGGGGTGTTTATTATTAGGGTCCCCTGAATCCAAGTAGTTTTTAGTATTAAGGTCTGGCGCTTACTATTAGGGATCCGCTTCGAAATCCAATTTTTTGCAACGTATTAATTGCGTTTTAAATTTAGATTTAATTGATTTTGAAATCGAGAAAAATAGTTTTTAGTATTAAGGTTTGGCGCTTACTATTAGGGATCCGCTTCGAAATCCAATTTTTTGCAACGT
>BGPT01000229.1:0-10302 GCA_003297045.1 Symbiodinium sp. clade C Y103
AAACTGTTGCAAATACAAGGCAAACGGGGCCAGAGCATAAACCCAAAAAAAATTCCAAAACCTGTCCCAAAAAAAAATCCAAAAACTATTCCACACCCCATTTAATTTATGATAAAAGAAAAGCCATGAAATTCGTATCTCAATACAGACGAGATTGATTTGTTTACTCCCAAGAAATGCGTGCGTATGGTCAATCATGCCTGCAGCTCAACCTTTCACCTCACGTGCTTAGACAAAATGGATTGAAAGAATTTACCAATCACATCTGTCCGGGAGCGTTCAATTAATATGAGCATTCAATATTCAACGATAACAGCTCATCCATACATCTAATATAGACTAATATAGTGTCCTTTCTTCAGCTCTACAGCTGTCCCATCATCTCAAGTCATTTCCCACATCTGAGACACATGCATGATGAAAGAAAAGGTTCGATGCGGCCTCGTAGGTGACACATTGACTGGGTTCCCAGTAGGGTTCCCAGTAGGGTTCCCAGTAGGGTTCCCAGTAGGGTTCCCAGTGGGGAAGAGATTAGTTGGACTCCGCGACCGGAAAGGCAAGACGCAGAATGCAATCTGCAAACTGAACTAGATTTAGAGATATTTAGGGGGGAATTGACTGGAACTGGAAAACCAAGATGTATGCAAAGATGAGTGCTGTAGTACTTTGCCACATGATGATCAGCTCTTTCATTCATAAATACACACATAGTATGTATGTATCCATCGAAGAAATCAATCTTTGCGAAGCAAGCAAAATCAAATACTGTGCACTTGAAGATGTTCCGTCCAAAGATTGCCGATTCATCAGTGAGGCATAGTGAGACTATCATAGTACCGAATCTACTAAGCAGACTATTGATGACATAAGTATTAAGTAGACTATTGATGACCACTGTGTCGGTTTTTGTGTTAATTGATGGTAATTGGCAACTTACGATCCCAGGTGTCGGATGGCGCCCAGAATCCAGAAACTCTTCCAGCTTAGGCCCCTTGCGTTTGAAGCACCAGGGACTTGTTTTCCAGACCACCTTGCCTCAGTGCCAAAGAAAGGACGACTGCAAGCCTATGGAAAACCAGATGACAACCACATTGATCTTTTGCAGGAGCTGGTTAAGGCGGAGAATGTTGTAGCAAAAGAACAATGACACCAGTTTACTTGCATGTAGCAACTGAGAAAGCATCACACTTCAAGCAAAGAGCAGACAAACAGCAGACTCATCGCAATGGAAGCCAACCAGAAGTACAAAAAAACATGGGAATTCATGGGAGTACAAGCTCGATGTTGTCCTTGATGTTGTCAATGCCCTTCAAACCCCCCAGCAAACCAAGGCAGAATCGACGTTGGACTCGAAACTTGGCCCCAAATGGATGGTCTGGTCGCACATGAAAGGTTCGCAATAGAAGGAGTGTTCACAAAAAAAATCATCCATGCACGGGACAGCATTATATTGAATGTTAAACTCTCTTGGACGTGGAGAAATTTGTTGAAAGTCATATCATGGCTCATCAGAAATCCGATGTCCGGTTGGCATGCCTGCCTCCCCACTTTGCAGAGCCGCTCCCATTCTTCCCGGTTGGCAAATCACAGCCACGCAACCCCCGAGGGGGCTCTGAGTGTAAACAACACACTGGATTCTCCAAACAGGAAAGGGTATCGTTTTAACTGCAATACTCCTTATAGCAGATAATTACCCTTGTACATTCGAGAGACCCTGAAACTATCGATACTGCACGGAATACATCAACTTATCTAATTATGTATATGGACCGAAAAGTGGGATGTTTAGACATCACCTGCAGCTTGCGTCGCTTGGACAAGCATCTACCACGCTTTCTCATCACAAAAGTGTCACCAATTCACGGTAAGGTCCTGAAAGATGATCATTATCACTGTATCACCAGCAACAGAAAAACCTGAAAGCTGTTTCTGATTACTTTCCCGATATCAAACTCAGAGCCCCACCCCAAACAAAAAACTATTGATATCTGGTGAGCATCTCACGTCTCAGATTTCAGTTTGATCTCTGCCATCGCGCTGCAGACGCTGCTAGCCGCTGCCACCAGCCTTCCGATGGACGTGTAGGCTAAATGACTGCGGCGCAAGGCGCTCTGCGCAATTGCTTCCTGGGATGCTGGGATGCCGATGGACGAGCAGCTAGATGCAACTATAGCACGTCGCATTTCCCTCTAACCTCTATGATCGATGTTATTTTCTATTGGCAGATGGATAGGTTGGATGGGTCGAAAGATGATGAAGACATTTGGGATCCTCGGGGATAGTGTGGTCATCTCAAAACTTTTGGTGCCATCCCGGGCGATCCCCTTCAAAACAGCCACGCTTCAACCTGGCATAGGGATGACAAAAATCACTACATCAACCATGTGCTCATGACCATAGTTGCCATAGTTTGCTGAAATCCTGTTGAGAAAGTTCTGATAGCCTCCCCGGGGTACCAAAGAAAGCCAAACCTTCGTTCACACCTTCGGTACAAATTTCTGGCATCAAGAGCCACAAGACTCTTAGAGTTCCTGAAATATCAAAGAAGGGTCTCTAATGTCGTAAACCAAATGCCATAAATTAAACCATTCCCCAAAATCACCACAAATGGATGGTGTCAACCATCCCCAAATGGTAGGTTTATGGCATTGGCTTTCCCCACAAAATCCCAGATGAAATATGATGAAATGATTCTAAGATATTCTAAACATGATTCTACATGATTCTACATGCAGGTTCCACCAAGATCCAGAAAAAATCCAAGATCCAAGATGGTCCAAGGCTCCAAGTTGGGATCCTTGGGATCCTTGGGATCCTTGGGATCCTTGGGATCACACGGCACCGGGCTGCCATGGCCATGGCTTCGCAGCAGTGCACGAAGCGTGGCCACATGAAACTCCGCACCCCAAGGCTCGGCGAAGCTGCGATGTAAGACCTTGCGCGCAAAGCGATGCTTGGCGCGCAGGGAGTGGCCCAAGGTGTGGCCCAAGGTGTGGCCCAAGGTGTGGCCCAAGGTGTGGCCCAAGGTGTGGCCCAAGGTGTGGCCCAAGGTGTGGCCCAAGGTGGTGGAAGATATGCCGCGATACAAGGCCAAGATAGGCCAAGAGAAGCTACGAGAAGTGAAGTTTAAGTGAAGTTTAAATGAGTTTTTGATGTGAAAACCACTGAGTTGCATCGATACTCGAGAGGCATTGAAACTTTTTCTCAGGACCCACGGCAAGCATTGCAACTTCATGATCATCAAATCACTCCATTGGAAAATAACCTTATATTATATTCTATATTCAATTATATTCAATTATCTCATTTTATCACTTTTCACAATTCCAATGCTCCACACTTCCGAGCCAAGCACTGCCAAGCACCTCTCCATTTGCCAGGATGAGCCGGAAGTGTTGTGATTGCGCCGCTGATTGTGCCAAGGCCGATGGCATGGTGGCACAACTGTAACTAGGGATCGTACAGGACAACCTCGCGCCGTCGGGGAAGAGGAGTCGCAGCAAACGTGGGCCGACCTTGGTTCAACTTCTTCAGAGCAACCTTGGTCTGGCTGATAGAAATGACTGAAATATATTGACATATATACGATTGAAATCATGCTTTGCGGAGTAGCTGCAGAGTTGTTGAAGGATGTCGAAGGATATTTGGGTAGCAACATGTCCAACCAAACATGATGTGAGTTGAATACGTTCCTATCTGACAAGCCGCATAGCTGGCAGACCTTTGTCTAGCGTCACCAGTGCCACCAGAGGTGAAGATGGTAAGATGCACTTTGCCTGGAGATTTGGTTTCGGCACGTCGCTCATGTCCCGTGGCTGAAAACTCCATACTTGTTCACCGTTGAAATCAGTTGATTTCCCATTGACACATCTACTCAACATCTGGGGATTGGAAGTTGGATCTGATGCGATATGCAATTAGGCGCCACAGTTACAGCACGAATGACCTATTGAAGTTCCTGGATGCATTCTGATCCTATTGACTGAATGATATTGAGATAAACCTCCTCCAAGTTCTTCCCACATGGCTTGGCCCCAACATAGTGAACTTTGATGGAGGCCCCTGAATTCGATGATCAACATCAATTGCCAAATTTGAGAATAGCCATTTTCATCCATTTTCTATGTCTATCATTGTCTTAACCCACCAAATTCAATAGTTTTCAACCACAAGAAATCTGCTCGGCTGGGGATTCTCCCCCTGGTGCACCTTCACTGATCTCCATTTCCGGCACCCAGCCGCTTGCTTCGCAGGATCGGCTGGATCCACTGGTGACCTCCTCCGCCAACGAGGTCGACGACGCCAAGGCGTTGTGGCGTAACCATGTCGCCTCGGCAGCGGAGAAGATCGAGAAAATCATGACAGTGGAGGATCGCATTTTGTTTCTTCATTTTCTGACACTGACAATTTGACTTACACTCTGCAGTTATCAACCTATCATTACCTTTGATTGCTAAACACATCTATATAAGATATAAACACAAAACAATGCAACACTACAGTCTTGTTCGTTACCAAGTTATGATGGTTCAAATGTCCCATCGTCCAATCTACTGGGTACTTTAATTAAGGTCTGAGGCGTAACACTTTTGTGTCTTGATCAATCTCAATAAAGCAGAAGTCTCGGAAGGCTCACTCTAAGTAGGTCTCGGATCTGCAAGGTAGGCTTGGAAGTCCACTTCGGCAACAGGCTTTCAGAGCTTGCCAAAATGCTGCGCATGCATTCTTGACAAATTGCATTGGGCGGTTTTGAAACAGCTTCCCAGATCCTTGTCCAGAACAGGACTTCTTTAATGCTTCCCTTCCCACGATTCATACCAATACATTCAAAAAGACGAGTGTCACCAAACTTCATCAGCCACACATCACATTCCGCCCTCCCACTGCAGCCAGCCACCGCTTCATCAATCAGTGAAAGTACACGCTGTGATTCTGGTCCCATCATCGACACGCTTTTGATCTCGCTGAGGATTACCTCTGGCACCTACAAAAAACCACGATTGGCGAGGCCAAAAACTCTGAATCTCCTTGGAACTTGTGATGTAGTCTGTTCTTATCTTGATTACTTCTGGAACCACTTGAGGTTATGCTAGCAACAGTGGAGGAATCCTTTCATCTAAGTCCAAGCAAATTGATTCTATTTGGCTAGACGCAGGTACACAGCATCATTCGAGTTTGTTTATGTGGGTTTCAGGTACAGGGTGTGCCTCCAAACATCTCTCAATCACTTTCAATATATTGGATTATTTTTGAAGGTTCTTGTATACTGAATTGTGTTTGTTCTTCGTCTCTGTCAATTGTTCTCAAACTTAACCTGCCGCCTATTTTTCTGATGACTACATCACGGCATAGATGTGCATAGATGGTGACCACAACACTACAATTTTCATCAACTTTCGATCAATCTTGAAGGTCATGAATCATACCCTCAGACCACGATGCATCATCCGTCTTCGAAGCTTTTGTCCAAATTGGATGGCTATTCGACACAACCGTCTCAAACAAATGCAAGCATGTACCAAGAATTTTTCCCCCCCTGCCAAGTGAAGGTCACTCGATTTTACAAGAGTTGCATCGCCCGCCCACCGCGCCCACCTCCGCCGCCCCCTCGCCAGCTCCAGATCATAGTGGGCACTGCCGGACTTCATCTGCCAGCTCCAGATCGCAGTGGGCGCTGCCGGGCTTCATCCGCGAGTCCCAGATCACAGTGGGCACTGCCGGACTTCAGCCGCCAGCTCCAGATCGCAGTGGGCACTGCCGGACTTCAGTGGCGACTGCCAGATCCCAGTTGGCACTGCCGGACTTCAGTCGCGACTGCCAGATCCCAGTGGGCACTGCCGGACTTCAACCGCGAGGTCCAGATCGCAGTGGGCACTGCCGGACTTCAACCTGTATACATGCCAGATTGACTGCCAGAAAGAATGCCAGATAGAATGCCAGAAAGAATGCCAGATAGAATGCCAGAAAGAATGCCAGATAGAATGCCAGAAAGAATGCCAGATAGAATGCCAGAAAGAATGCCAGATTGACTGCCAGAAAAAATGTCAGATAGAATGCCGGAAAGAATGCCAGATAGAATGCCAGAAAAATTGCCAGATAGAATGCCAGATAGAATGCCAGGTAGAATGCCAGAAAAAATGCCAGATAGAATGCCAGATTGAATGTCAGATAGAATGCCGGAAAGAATGCCAAATAGAATGCCAGAAAGAATGCCAGATAGAATGCCACAAAGAATGCCAGAAAGAATGCCAGAAAGAATGCCAGATAGAATGCCAGAAAGAATGCTAGAAAGAATGCTAGAAAGAATGCCAGATTGAATGCCAGATAGAATGCCAGATAGAATGCCAGATAGAATGCCAGATAGAATGCCAGATAGAATGCCAGATAGAATGCCAGGTAGAATGCCAGAAAAAATGCCAGATAGAATGCCAGATTGACTGCCAGAAAGAATGTCAGATAGAATGCCAGAAAGAATGCCAGATAGAATGCGAGAAAGAATGCCAGCTAGAATGCCAGAAAGAATGTCAGATAGAATGCCAGAAAGAATGTCAGATAGAATGCCAAAAAGAATGCCAGATAGAATGCCAGAAAGAATGCCAGATTGACTGCCAGAAAAAATGTCAGATAGAATGCGAAGAGGAAGAAGAGGAGAGGACAATTCTGATGAAATCTAGAGCGAAGGTCGCTAGATTTCATCAGAGTTGTCCTCTCCTCGTCTTTCCTGCCAGAAAGAATGCCAAAATCTGTCTCACACTCATGGTGGGGATCACTCGAAGCCAAGTAATTCATATGTTACTCATCAATCTACGGGTGAATTGCAGGATACAATCCTCATCGTTTTGCTTAATGGCATCTGCATCTGGATGAAACTGGATGAAGTATCACATCTTTGAGAAGCTTTGCGGCCCGGCTTGAGGCCTGGGGTGTGATTGACCCGTGGGGCAGCCCTGCCTCGCCACCACCAGGTCCCAAACGTTTCCAGAAGAGGCCCTTGAGTGAAGACTCCTGTCCAGGATTGTCCAAACCATCAGGTCAGGCCACTCTGCAATGGATTTCGATCAGAGAAATCGACAGCCGTATTGAACAAACTCGTTCAAAAATGCGATTTGTTTTTTTATGCCGGAAAATGACAACTCGTTGATATATGTCTAAGAGACTGTCTTTTCATGTGGCAGGTCAAAGTGCACGTCTCCCAAATTTGCAGTTGTCAAGAGAATGCTGTGTCCACACCCAAAAAAAATGAGATTGCTGGGCAAATCCACTTGGTTTCATAGATCATCTATAATTATATATAGGTATATAATTGGGCCCAAATAACCATAGCTATGCTAAGTAACCAAATGGTATTTGTTGGGTATCAAAATTTTGCTCAGGCTCCATCAGAAACCACTGCGCAGGCTGCGCAGGAGTTCCGTCCCACACCTTAGCCCAGTGACCGGTGGTGGTTTTGGGAAATTCCCAAAACTCAATGGAGGTTTCCAGCTGGGAAAATCATCTGAAAGATGGGGAATCTTGAATTTTCCATTGCCATGTTTGATGAAGCGAATTCTCCTGTGTTTTTTCATGTTTTTTCAAGAAGTACCGCACAAGGCGGTGGCGGAAGTTTCAAAGATAGGAGGCCTATGGGAGAGGCGGGTTGTTGCGACGCGTGAATGGCAGACCGACCACACTGATGGATCGAAAAGTGGTTGGAGGGAGCGCTGTGTAGCTGTAGTGTAGTTGTAGTTGCAGTTGCAGTTGTAGTTGTGGAGTGGTTGTAGTACAGTGTGTGTCGCTATAGTTGCAGTTGTAGTTGCAGTTGTAGGGTAATGTAGTGGTCATGGTAGTTGTAGTCGTAGTTGTAGTTGTGTCCAATTGTGGTGCGGTGTAGTACTGTAGTTGTAGTGGGAGTGGTAGTTGTAGTTGCAGTTGCAGTTGTGGTGTGTGCAGTGTGTGTAGTCTGTGTAAGTGTAGCGCAGCGTAGTTGTAGTTGTAGCCGTGGTGTAGTTGTAGTGGAAGTGGTATTGGTAGTGGTAGCAGTGGTCGTGGTAGTCGTGGTTGTGGTTGTAGCTGTAGTCCAATTCAATGTAGTGTAATGTAGTTGTGGCGCAGTTTAGTTCAGTGTAGTGTAGTGTGGTGTGGTATGGTGTGGTTGTAGTGTGGTGTGGTGTGGTTTAGTGTAGTGTAGTCTTGTGTAGTGTGGTGTGGTGTGGCGTAGTGTAGTGCAGCGTAGTGTAGTGTAGTGTAGTGTGGTTGTAGTGCAATTGTAAGGTAACGTAGTGTAGTGTGTTGTAATGTAGTTGTAATGCAATATTCCAAAACGAAGCAATTCTGCGAGACTTCCTCGCTTTTCGAAGCTGACAGCATCAAAAACGAAGCAATCCTGCAAGGTTTCCTCAAAAATGGGAGGTTGAGTGTGCAGCTGACGGCCTTGTGCCAATGTGTTTTGCGATTTTTCCACTTTATCTGTCTAAAGTAGGGCGCCCGCCACGAAAAAGTGAGGCCAGGTCAGGCCAGGTCATACAAAGTGTTTCACCTGTCACGCAAGATTGTCTTAGCAAGCCTGAAGATCTGATGCTCCAAAATGCAACCCTTCTCAGGTAATCAGCGCTCTGATCCGATAGCATCTCTGATGAATGTGCCTCTTGTACTGCGCCTGCCACGCGAAACGCATCCTTGCACGTCCTCTTCAAATGTCCCACGCCTGCCATCGTTTTTGAAAACGCTAGAAAACCCACACCCGCACGTTTAGCTCACTTTTGACCGACAATGGTGTGCTTCTAGCATTTTGACTTAGAAATGTGCTCCGCGCCTTGCGCTGTGCTTTTTGCTGCATCTCAACGTCCAGAAGCGCTTCAAACCTGATGCGTTTTATACAGTTTGACTTCCGCAACCGCGGTCCACCGCGTGCACTTTCTCAACGTCTCAACTTCCGAAAGTGCTCCAAGCCCGTCAGTTTTTAACACGTTTTACTTCCAAATGTGCTTCGCGCCACAACGCCGTGCACTTTTTCGTCATCTCAACTTCTAAAAGTGCTCTGGACATTTGATGCTTTTAGCGTTTTTACTTTGAAATGTGCTTCGCGCCACAGCGAGGTGCAATTTTTCATCGCTCATCTGCCCAGATGGCTCCGCACCAAAACATTGGAAAAAAACACAGTGTTTCGCGACTTTCCTACCTTTTCTCGCACCTGCATTTTCTCTCTTCTGACTTCTCCTGTCTGATCTTTTCTCTTCTGAGTTTCTCCCTGTCTGAGCTTCTTTCTTCTTTGGCTCTTCCCATATCTGTCCATATTATTATATTGTCGGAAGTTTGATTTCTAAACTTCCTTCGATTAAATGTCCATTGCCTTTTTAGCACTCCTCGCTTTCATACCCACATGTCGTCACAGCCTGGTTACCCTACATCCTTTCCAAGCTTGACCAGTTTTACAATCCTCATCAATCCTCATCCACTACGTTCACTACATGCCGTAGGAAGCTAGTCGCACCCTGAACATGAACGACGATGAACGAGCAACGTCAACTGTGGCTTCTCCTTGATCTGGATGCAGCCATAGGGTAGCATTGGGAGTCCACAGCACACGGAGAGGTCCCTCACCTCAGGCTCTGGCGAAGTCCACATGCCATGGGGATTTTCAATGATTTTGTTGACCAAAAATGACAGGAATACCGTAGTAAGAGCACTCTAATAGTGAGTTACTGTAAGGCCAAGGGGTGAAGGCATGACTTTTGAAGCCTGTGAGATTTAATATGGAGAGTTGGGATAGGACAAAACAAGGTTAAGCAAAGGACAAGCTCATTGCATGAGGGTTTCTAACAAGAACAAATCAACCATTCTTGGAGTGGGGTGTCGTCGGGGGGATCACCTCAAACCTCTGAAGCTTACTTTGATCACCTGCTGACTGACTTTTGGATAACGGTGCCAAAAACCCCAGCAATCACAAGCCATGTCTCCTTGAATCCCATTACCAAAATACACCAAAATACCCGAAATATCCTGAATAGTCACCCACCTATATAATATATTTATATATATATGTATAATATATATAGATATATATATATATGGTTCCGTGTTCCGTGTTGCTGGCCCCCCCCCCCCCCCCCCAGGGGGGGGGTCCCCAGGTAGCATCCCCACCCGTTCTATTTGGCAAGCTATTTGCAGCATTTGTGAGGTCCAGCCTCGTATTTACTCCATATTTGCAGCATTTCTGAGGTCCACCTCGTATTTACGATTATTTACGCGGTACTTGCAGCATTTCTGACTTCCAGCCTCGTATTTACTAGGTATTTGCAGCATTTCTGACTTCCAGCCTTTCAT
>BGPT01000229.1:10393-84556 GCA_003297045.1 Symbiodinium sp. clade C Y103
ATGCTTCTACATCTTACCTTTGATTTACCCACATACTACCTAAAGACGATCTGTATACTCCATATGTACCACCAACCCCGCCCACCCCATATATATATAATATATATATATAATATTTCACAATATCATTTATTTATATATCATTATATCATGTATGTATGTATATATGTAAAATACATATGCATATATACGTTTATATGTCATGATATATCATGCATATATATATATATATATTATATCACACACACACATATATATATATATATATGTCGTACATAGTATATATAATACATATCATATGTATATATTACTGTATACATATCATATGTATATATCTTATATGTCACATACATATTATATAATATATATATATATATAGCATACATATATGATATATCATAGAGACCACATACCCCCCCCATCCCACCCCCCCACCCCCACCCCCCCCACCACACCACAGGCGGGGGAGGGGGCACATCCACAGGGGGGGGAGGGAGAAGAGTTCAATACATACCATACATCAGACCCCTCCCCCTCACCCGGGGGGAGGGGGGGGGCCGAGCGACGCTGCACCATATATATATATATATATATATATGTGCACGCCATAAAAAGACAATCTAGACAGTAAGATTATACGGTTTATGATTGTTTGTGTCTTGTTGTCTACTCTTCATTTTTTGTGTGTTAATTGGTGATCCTGAAGTACATCAAAGATCCTCAAATTTCAAAATCGTTCATGACACAGACAAGTAGAATTGGATGTCCGGAATGCGAAGCATTGCACATGGATAGATCACCATATATCTCATATTATATCGACAATGCGCCACCTTCCAGAACAATTGGAACATTGTCCTCAGCCGTATGCCCAATTACAGATACATATGCATTGATATGCATTGCTGTTTTTGCTGTTTTGAAGTAGATGAACCATCCTTACCGTCTCGATCTTTCAGTGTCCAGAAATTCCCCCCGTTCTCCTTACGCGCCAAGTGCTGCTAAGGTCGCCCATCTCAGAGAAGACGGAGCAGACAGACAAGGTCGCGAAACTCGCAGAGGGTGTCGGGGATTGGGGGAGTGTTTTTGGGGATTTCACTAACAAAAATAGTGGTCTTATTGGGATACCCTCTGGTTATGTAACATAGCTATGGAAAATGGTCCATGTGGAAAGGATGATTTTCTGATTTATATACCTATCAAAAATGGTGATTTTCCATAGCTACGTTAAACAACCAATGGGTATATTGGGATATGAATGGAATATCGTCGAATACCATCTGGTAAGCAGGCATGGCTGGCCGTGAAATCCATGCACATCCCCGCTAAAAGTTGGCTTTTTGATTGGAAAATTATCGAATTAAATGGTGGAT
This sequence comes from Symbiodinium sp. clade C Y103, assembly GCA_003297045.1. NCBI lineage: Eukaryota > Dinophyceae > Suessiales > Symbiodiniaceae > Cladocopium > Cladocopium sp. clade C. Next base: position 11,767 of record BGPT01000229.1, read on the forward strand.
TTTCCGGTGTGCCGTGTTGGATTCTCAGTGTGTAAATCATGATCAAAACATATCAAAACATATACAGTACATTACGGTCATCCCTATCATCATTACTACGATTGTTATCATTACCCACAGGTATTTATTTTACCTGATGGTAGGAATAGTAGTAATACTAGTATCATGTGAAAAACCTGAATCTTGCTAACAATCATACTACTATCATTTCTATTCTCAGTATTGTAGTACCCTCCTGCAAACTAGCATAGACGTGATAGATGTGAAACAACTGGGAGAACAAAAAAAACAAGTGTAGCTCATTTTCCTAGGGAAACCATGGTGTTTTCCACATCTAAATTAATTTACCCCAGGGTACTCTGATTTTCCTTTGTTTTCGACTTGACCCTCACACCGGCTTCTATTTTGGAGGCCACACCCAAGAGCGCCACACCCAAGCGAGAGGCACTCCTGGTACCAGTACCGGGGGAAGCTGGGGTTGATCTGAGAAAATGATGGGAAACCCCTTGAAGCCACTAGTTACCCTGGGTAAAAACACGAAAAGACGTGGAGAACTCATGGTTTCCTGTTCGGGATTGATCTCTAGTTCCACAAGTACACTGAAAATAACCATTTTGGGCAGTGTACTAACCAATTCAGACACATCTATATCCCAAGATTTATATATGATTTCTATTAAAGGGAACATGCCCTCATCAAAAATGGCTGCCTTTAAAATCCATTATCAATGGACATTTAAATGGGAAACTCATCTATACTTTGATTTTCCCCAGTGACATGTTTGATTACCCGGGGGTAGATAATAAATAAACTCTAAATAAAAGGGGGATTCATATACTTGCAGTCAAGACTGACACGAGTGAGATTTATGGTAGATATATCTGCAGGTGGATGGGTTTATAAAGAACCTCACAACTGGGGAGATCTTCTCGTTGATAGCTGATACGTATGAGTTCTGGTTCGGCGCATAGGATCAACCGGTATAATACACCCTGCTGTGGAAAAGAAATAGAACTATTTGGCAAGCTCAAATGGGGGTGTATTGTAGCTAATTATTGGAGATCGAACCAGATGATCAGGGAACCTGCAATTCATAGAGGCATAGTGATATAGTGTCGGAGATCCGGACAGCTAATTTGAATCATCCAATGTGGGATTTGCACCACTGAACAGTCATGTAGGTAGGAAGGGGGATGCAATATGTATATGATTATATTATATATATATATATCGCTGCAATTGAGGATCACAGAAACATCAGCTGCTCATACCCTTAGTAGATACCATACGTCTTTTCAAGACGAAACTCCATCGTTGTTGTTTCCCAGCGAGTGGGATGACTCCCGGTTTGGTGCATATACGAGATTGATGTGATCATGTATCTAATTCGGATTGTTGTTCTGGATATCCTAGCTGTGCTTTTTTGGCTTATGTATCCCACTCATTGATAATGAGACAGCCTCACTATATAGGCGCTGTGGCACTCAACAGGCTCATGCTCAAGCACCAACTAAGCTGGGGTAGAATACAAAGCACTGAAATCCAACAGGTTTCTTATGTTCCTATTGTTCTCACACGAACCCAGAATTATATATATATAATAGGTTGATCAATATTGATAATCATTTGACAATCATTTGATATCCACTTACCCACTAGTACTCAACCATGGCAAGCTGGATCGCACCATTTTTCCGATGATCTTCCCATCTTTTCCCGGCTATAAACATCCATTTACAGGGGATGTTCCCATATTTTCCTCTGATTCTCCCATTTTTTGAAGCTGTTTGTAGCTGGGAAAATCATCGAACGAACTCCGTGGTGGACGGCATCCCCCAGGCCTCGCTCCCAGCACTGCTGTCCTGGTCGGCGCTTGAAGCTTCAGAGGTCGGAGGTGTTGATCCTGTCGTAGGTGGTGGGGCAAAAAAACTGGGATACTGTCTGGTAATTTAACAGTTTGCTATTGAAAATTGCCATTTATAGTGTGGATTTTCCCATTCAAAATAGTGATTTAACTAACATAACTATGGAAAATCACAATTTTTAAATGGGAAATTCCACTATAGCTATGTTAGTTTACCAGAGGGTAGATGGGATATATCACGGGACCAGATGAATTATAGCGACCTCACTGCGACCTCACTGCGACCTCACTGGTTTTTCGTGCAACCTCATGCAGATGGTATTTCCACGGATAAGCTCATGTAAACTATCATGCAAGGTGCCGAGTCTTCCTTGTCCTGCTGTTGTCTATTTTGAAGATCGCAGTATGACATTTGTTGTCCACATTTCTTGCTTATGGTTGTCTGAGCACAACATGCCTCAGAATCCATAATGATATATCGTCATGTTCCAAAAACAATATGCTATTTGAGTGCCCTACTTTTAGGTCCAAACCAATAGAATCCGCTGTTGATTTCTGGGCCACAGACCTGGCACCCTCCTGGCTTTCACATCAAAATAGCTTGGTATTTACCCATCCCCGTCTCATACTGAGTTGATCTCATTGAGTTAAACCCTTCCTGGAGTTACCCCTAGTTGAAGTGGTGTGTGTGTGTTTGTATACATAATATCCATGATCTGTAGATGAATCACTCGAAGCCCTTATCCTGTTGTGAGTTAACATCATGTGGAAAATCCATAAACATCCACTATCTGATGATTTTACAATTTTCTTGCCCATTCACAGACTACTTCCCTTCCAGCCATTTTAGTTTCCCAAAATGGGGCCACATCGGATGCTCAGGTAGTGGCAGAGACGCTTGGCTCAGCAGTTTGCAGTGTGTTGAAGACTTGGCCCGGACGGCCGGTTTTTGCACGTTATTGTTGTGGCTTCGCATTGAAGTTGAATTAGCATCGCTAGTTAGTTGACTCAGAAGTTCTGTGAAGACGGAACATTCTGACGTTCTGGAGCCTCTGAAGCACAACCAAGACAAGTTTGATAATTTGCCGTATTTCAAACATCCATCCATTTGTGGAGACATAGAAATTTGAGCCCTCGCTTCCTGGCCCTCAGGAAACATGAAGTGTCTGAGTTGGACAGCCTTCAGGATGGCCTTGGGAGGGAGTCGATATTCTCCCCTCCTCAAACAAGTGCTGGCGGTTCCCTAATATCAAACTGCCCCCTATTACAAAATGCGAGGGAAAAGGGGGTCATCATTGATCAAAACAGGATGTTTAAATCATTTGAACTAAATGGAAGTTCATTTTCCTCCATTGAGCTGATGTGGGATGAGGGTCAGTGGTGGTGCGGGCTCGCATCTAGCACACTTAGCGGATTCCCGGCCTTGTCAACAAGTCGCAGAAATGATGAATCGAGAACTGACAAGAATGCTGTCAAGTATGACTGTATGACCCAAGACTAACACTTCAGGAGGAAAATGTATGGATTCTTGGGTACCTTGCCCCGCAGGTGAAAGAACTGGAGCTTCCGGAGGCCAGAAAAAATACTGAACTTCGGGAAAATGAATGATGAAAATTGTGGGGAAAATCTTGAGGAACCTAGGGGAAATCTCATGAAATTTTGGGACACTATGGTTTTTTTGGGGCGTCTATGTGTTTTTGTTGGTTGACAGTTTTTGTTGGGCTTGAACATGCAAGGAGTTGGGTGTTCAAATGGAATGTTTTGGGGTGAAGATCAACATCTGTTTGCCAGAAAAATATAGAAACATGTTGAAGATGTATAGGTTGTGAAATTGGGTTGTTTGTGATGCTGGATTTTCTTTAGTGTGTTGATTTGGCGTTGGTAAAATTGTGAGTACTTTTTTTTTGTTTGTTCTTGAAGCCGGACGACACAATAGATGAAGGAATAAACGGGCAACCCCGGAAACATTAAGGAAATATTCCGCGGGAAAACGTTGATTACCCTAATCCGCAAAGTGTCCAGAAAATCGGTTAAACATACAAATTGGGTGGAATACGTCCTATTTGTGAATTGCCTGCCTCTATAATACATTGATATGTTTATTCTGACAATATCACCATATTATTACCATTTATATTATATCTAATTATATTTATTACTTTTTTAAATATGATGACGTGGCTTCCGCATCCATTGATATAGCAGATATGATTTAGATATTGTGATTTGTGGTTTGAGGTAATTGTTCTTGTTCCTCTGGGATGATGAACAACAATTGTCGAGCATATGTTTACCCTCTGGTAAACTAACATAGCTATTGAAAATGGTGATTCATAGTGGATTTTCCCATTAAACATGGTGATTTCCCATAGTTATGTTAGTTTACCAGAGGGTAATCATCCTGAAGTTGATAGACTATGATGGAATTGTCAATCAACGTTCAACATTCATTTGTTGTGAAGGATTTCTGACAAATCTCCGTATTCTCTCTACTCCAGGATGACTGTATCAGATTATTGATTATCATACTGTATCTTATATTTGCTAAATGCTGCATGGAAAGAGAGAGGTACCCTCTGGTTATTTCACATGGCTATAGACAATCTCCATTTGTATATAGATGATTTATGAGATTTTTGTTTAAGCTAGAAACATCTGAAAGCTGATGTTTTTTCCAGTTCTCTACGTCATATAACCGGGTAGGTAGATACATCTGGTACGTTAGATGTTTATCCTCGCCTCCAGGAGATGTTGGCACCACCGGAGGTTCCTGGGCACACCCCTGGGAAAAGCGCATTGCAAAAGGGCTGTTTTGGTCAGGGGTGTCAGAAATCGGTTGCATATATGGACACATATGGATACTATTGGATACTTATTAATATGAATATGAATATAATATGTGTAATATCAGCTATTTATTTTTGTTGGAATGTGTTGTGTATGTGTGGGATAGGATTGTTGTATGGTCTGTTGATTTGATGTTTTTTTCATCAGCAGGTAATATCATTTATCATAATAATCATAATATGATACTATGGGAAAATATATGAAAATATGGAATCATGGGCTAACCACTAACGATATGCCCGTTGAGTGCGGAGAATGATGATTCCAGGACCTTCGCGGTAGGGAACAAAAACGATGATCAACCAGTGGCTAATAAGTGTAGCGGTGTTTAGTTGAAACCAGCTCTTGTCCAAAACCTAACTGGATCTTCAGGGCTATTTCAGCTCAAGGGGGCTGAAGGGGGATGAATGATGGAACCNTAGCGGTGTTTAGTTGAAACCAGCTCTTGTCCAAAACCTAACTGGATCTTCAGGGCTATTTCAGCTCAAGGGGGCTGAAGGGGGATGAATGATGGAACCCCTTGCTGTTGACAGCCCATCAAGCGATGGTGAGGATGAGGACTGGATTCTGCTTAGTTCATCTCAAAATGTTTGCATCTAAATCTATCCATTTTTATAATAAGATTTATCTCTTCCCTCACCAGGAGCCCAAAGAGATTCCACAACGTATCATCGACTACTTGGAAATTGGCAGAACCTTCTTAAAGCTCAAGACAACAGGTGGGGACCAAAATGTTTTCTGATTGCCAACTATGCCAATTTTCTGGGATCCCAATTGTGCCACGCCTCGGCCTTCACAGGGTTGGTGAAGTGGTTTTCCACGTGGCCCGGACGCTTTTTCACATATGCCAGCGACTGTGGCGGAGCTGCACAGAGACGTTGACAGCGTGAAACAATGAACCTACTGTTACAGTATATTCACATAGCAAGTTTTTTTGCAAATGAGGCAGTGGTTGCGATACTCCCTTGTGGGGCCTGAAAATGGTGTTGGAAGCTTGTGGAAAGGAAAAGACTTTGACACACTTGCCCGACCCTCAATGATTTTTGTTGGCATTATATCCATCACTCAGTCTCCCCACTATTTCCTCAAATTTCCGTTGAACCCATGGAGGTCTGCTTCCGAAGTTGATGAAGATAAGTTTCATCTCCTACGCAAAAACTTCCCTGAGTGCAAGAAGTTGCTAGCCTTAAAGCCAAGCCTCTGCCAAACAGCAAAGGTTTCGAAAGGACGTCTTGAAGGAGTCCATAGAGGAATTTGCTGGCCAGGCTGGTTTTTTTTCTGAGTGTGTGGCCAGGTTACTGTTGTTTCCACCAACTGGTTGGGAGATTTGAGTTGCCGGGAGGTGATGATCTATACAGCAGGCTTCCCCTGCCAACCTTATTCGCTGTTGAGCTGCACCCGACGAATGTTGAATGATGACAACAGCAAACAGCTTTGGGCCGTACTCCGTAATATCAAAAAGATCAAACCAATGGATCCTCGGAAAAACAAAAAGAATCATTCACAGGTTGCAGTTGGGTTGTGTAGTATCTATACTGACTATCTAGAGTCTTAGACAGAACGGATTGTAAAACCAAGGTCTGTCTACTTGAGAATGTGCTGGGGTTCCAAGCTGTATTGCAAGACGTGATGGCGATCATAGAGCGGAATCTGCCTGAGCACCTTTTCCTAATAAAATACAATGTGTTGTTGGTTTATGTAATTCTGTTCCAGTGGGTGTTTGCATAAATGGGTCAGCCCTGCTACCTTTTTTTAGCTGGTTTCACCGCTAAGGTATGAAGCCATGTGCATCATCATGGATCCGTTTCTTTTTTGCAATTCTTCCGTGAAGTTTACAGTTTGTCAAGTTTCTACACATATTTGGATCAACGCCTTTTGGGTTGTGTCCTGGGCAGAGACGCTCAGGAAACATTTTGCAACGCCAACTTCCCGCAGAAAGTTGTTTATCATTCTGATTCGCCGGGATGTGCTGGCTGCGGATGTCTTGTCTGGAGACTTCAAAGAGGTTGTAGCCACAAGACTGACTGGTATCCTCAAAGAATTTTCTGAGATGGACACACCAGACTGGTCCCTTGATTTAAAGTTTCGATCACTCAATTCAATCACATAGTGGTAGAGTTTAATTGTTCAAGAATTTCTGCCTAGGAAAAAACTTTTCAGCGTGCCCAGGAAAGATTTGATGCTACCAGCCTGGCACCCGGCTGTGGTGCGTGACAAAGAGGAGCGACTGGAAGCTCGGAAGAAGAACGCAAACAAGTTACTTGGTTTTTGCGGGGGAGGGGTGGTTTGCAGGGCTGCAGTTATGTTGCATTCAGTGGGCTTTGCACGGCTGTCGTGATGGGAGTGCGCCAAGGCGTATCAATCCAAACATGAAATGGATTGAACATCACAAAGATTGGGCAAAGACCCACAAGGCAGGGGGGTCTAGTATAAACACGAGTTCACTTTTTTACTTAGTGTTGGAAGTGATTGGATTCAACATGTACTTGGGTGGAGAAAGTGCACAAAATAATTAGTGCTAGTCTGCCTTTGGCCTCTAGGTCAACCTCAAGAAGAGCAAACATGCGTTTCGATCAGCTCATCCTGGAGCTGCAAAGTTGGTGAGTTTGGCAAGGGAGATGCATGCTTTGGACCTACTGACCTACCACCATGGGAAATCCTTAGCCTGTCTCAACGTTTCACAAAGCATCCACTGTATGCCTATTGTGGCTTCCCACCGTGATGTTCTTCCATGTCTTACGCATGGGGCTAAGTTGCAGTTGGTTGGAGTTCTTATTCATACAGTTCTCTTCCAGTAAGCTAACATAAATACAGTAACCTGATTTGTAGGTACAGTTCCGTGGCAAACAATGGATAACATCGATGGTAATTTTCTGGATGGCATGTTTGATCACTGTCCCTGTCTTCCCAAATGTTACTCAATTCGCACTCCCAAGGCCAAGCGGAAAATTCTTGGTACTGAACGAGGATGAGGACCAGTCCCGATATCTCATAGGGAGGGAACTCTTGCTTTTGATGGGGCTACCGATCAATCGAATGCGTGGATTGGATGGTTCACCTGAAAAAGCCATTTGAATGCATTGATTGGGACCAAACAGAATGAACTTGTTGCATCAAAAATGCGCTCTATTTGTCCAAATGAATTTCAAGTATATTTCAAGTCTAAAGCCTCACATGATGTCTCAAGAATCAATCCTAGGTCCTCCACTCTTTGGGTGGCAACGCTATGTCCTTACGACCAGCCCTGGGTGCCCTTTGCTTGGCATTGAGCTGTGTTGACCCAAAGAAGTTTGTGGTCAACTTGGGATAGAAAGACTTAGGAACTCACTGTCTCACTTGCGAGAAATTCAGAATTGAAATCGGCGCGCTCAGTGCTGACAATGGATTCAACACTTTGAGTGAGACATGAACGCTCAGCAGTCACGCTGAAACACATCATCCCTGCAGCAATTGTTTTTTCCACACTGCAGTTGGCTTCCACAAAATAGAAACAAAGTGAAACAAAAATGGTTTAAAGGAATCTAATGATATGTGAGAGAATAACATGCATCATTCACTTGAATGAGTGAGATCAGGAAGTCACTTTGGGGTCATGTTTCTTTTTTGAAGAAATTCAGTCTGTCATGCCCGTTCTTCGACGATGGGATTCAAACGAGTCTGGGGATGTGCTTCAGCGATATGACACTTCTTCGGAAGAGAAACTTCATTGCAACCAAGCCCTTTCCCATTCTTTCATTTAACAAATTGATTCCGTTCATGCCCTAAGACTTCTCTACATAGATCCTGCGCCGAGGAGTGACTCTGAGACAGCCTCTGACTCTTCAGATGATGCCTCTTCTGATGATGACACAGTGTCTAATGAGGGTTGTGGCCATGTAGATCTCACGTTGGAAAGGCTCCAATCTTTGCACAATGCAGAAACTACAATATCGAAATCTGTCATGTCAGAGTACGCAAAAACAGGATGCTCAAAAGACCGGGTGGAGAAAGCTTTGCACACACCATGTTGCAAATGCAAGTGCAGGGTCCCAATGGCAAAACTGATGAAGATCCTGGTGGCGTTTTGGTTGTTGAACAAAGCAACCCAAGATTCATTGCTTTGGTCTGTTCAGCAAGAAGCTGGTGTCAACAAGAAGAACCAATGGTTCATCCAAGGAATCAAGTTGGGAAACCTGATGTTTTCAAACATGAACACTTGTGTTTTGTTCAAAGTTCACTATCACAATAATAGTGAGTGTCTGCCCTGTGCACAGGACATGCAGTATGCCGGGAAGGGTGGCTTTTTTTGATGGGCATCGGGAAGGGCCGGCTTAGCAGATGCCGCAGGGCTTTCAAAGGGAGAGATCTTCGTTCCTTAAGTGGACCTTGTGGAACCTAGGTTGAGAATTGCCGGTATCAGAAAATTGATTGAAAATGATTTAAGGTTCCGTAACAAAACACTATACCTTAGATCTCTTCCTTCCAGCCACAAACTCAGGACCCAGTGCTCCACCTGCAATCAAGAGTGCTTCGGTGAGAGCATTTATGGTTCACATGTACTTCACGGCTTCAGAGCCAATGCCAACATCGACACTCAACAGAAAATAAAATCATGTTTTGTGTTCCAACCTTTGGTGGTCGCAGGAAAGTAAACAGTTGTAATCATTATGATTCCCAATACGATCTATATGAGCAACAGCTTCCTCAACACAATACTGATCTATATGAGCCACAGCCCACAGCTTCCCCAAATTGCCAGGATAGCCTCCAAGACGGTTCTCAGCGAAGCAAGTGAAAGTCTTCGACAAGAGCTCCTGGATCGTTTGGTAGACTCGAGATCGATAGGTCCAACCTTTCAAATCTCTTGCAACAATGACCCCAATCGGCTTCCTATGAGGGAACTCCCTCATGGGAGTTGGATGAACATGTATTTGATGTACCGAGCGCAGGTGGTTAAGGAATGGAAGGTGTGCATCAAGTTCCACCGAAAGACTCACCACCAAATCTGTCTTACATGCAGCAAGCTACGATCGGCTATTCTCAGCACAGATGATACTCCCTTTGATTTAAGTTGGAGTTGTGTGTGTTGTACATGTCATGCCCCTAAATCAAAACGGACTTTGTATCAGATTTCTACTTCAGTTGCTCCAGTGTACCATGGGGTCCCCAATTGAAAGTGTGCTATAATTGAAATATGATAAGAACATGTTGGGTCAACAACCACCTCGCTGCTCAGGACTTTCAGCAAATCAGCTACTTGAGCGACAAGTTGCTTGGGCATTATACAGAGGCGTGGAAAGACCGACAGGTCTACTATCAAGCCCGCCAGAGGGCTCGATCTCAATCCGACTTATTGGTTATGATACTAGACAGCTTCGATAAGTGCAAGATGTCGCTTCCGAGATGGGGGTTTGGCCGTACTCCCAAACGACCAATCTACGAGAGCATTAACCGTGGCTTAACCTGAGATATCCTGAGATGTTTTCCATGTTTGAAACTTTGAAACTATGATACTATGATGTTTTCAGTTTTCCATGACTCACTTGAATGAAGTTATCGATATGTGTTTTCCTTGGGCCCAAGGCACATCACTCACTTTGACTGGAACCATCGTGCACGGGTTTGGAGTGTATATATTCATCGGCGACGAGGGGATGGCTACGGGGGCGAACTGGACCATTGAAGTGGTAACTTGATGGTGATAGTATGCTAAATAAAAAAATTGGCTTTTTAAACTCAGAAATCACCAGCTGCAGCCACCCACGTCCTGATCAAAGGCCATGCGATCCATCGACCGTGCCTACCAGCAAGCTCGGGCCAAGAATATGCCGTTCCCTTGGGAGTTGGGTGCCTAGGAAAGTTTCTGAATATCAAATGAACCCATTTTGAAATCAATCATCATAGTGATGTTTTGTGTGTCAAACAAAATGGAATGAGGCTTTGGCTACAGGGCGACAATTGTCCAAAAGAAGTCAGAAATTCGTGGACAGGGAAGTGGGCCTGTTTGCTTTCGCAAGCAAACTACTTTGTGGGCGTGTCCCACCACCACATGGTGGTGGGACACACTCACGAAGATATCGGTGGGAACACGAAAGATCTCAAAATTGTGTTCAATTTGTTTCAATGTTGTTTCTCATGGTGTTTCCAACAATGATCTGATTGTAAAGCTACTCCCTGATCAGATGGCATCTTCAGTTTGATCACCTCGGCACTATCCAGTGAGAATGACATCCAGACCCCAAGAGACATCCAGAGGACAGGCCATAACGGCACTTACTATGAACTAAATACAATCAAATACATTATACCCCCATTTTTTCACCAGACCCATCAGGACCATTCTTCGGAAGCTGACACCGACATTCCAAAAGAAGGGATTGACTCTAGAAGTTGAACTGGTTGACACCGAAGCTAGGATGCAGTTGTTCACAAAGATGTTCAGGTTGAGACATCGCTGTATTTCAAGTTTGTCGCTTCAAATCTGCATTGTATCTAAGATTCGCAACTGGACGAAGCTGATGCCCACCAATGTGACCCTTCGGAACTGCTACAGATCTCGAAAAGGTGATGCAGAAAATGATATGCGGGTCCCACAATCTTTCTCATTCTTCCCCCGAGAAGGCCGGGGAATTGTGTTTTGTAGAATATCGTAGAATAGATTGGTTAGATTTAACTTTATCTGTCACCCATCTGCCTCTACCCATCTGCCCCGCCTGGCCAGCTATGCCCAATGGTGGCGTCGGTGTCGAGACGGAGGAGAAGGTTCCTCTTCGCCTTCGAGGGCAAGGAGATCGGAAGGACATATTTGGTCTGGTGAAGGCCAATATGGCTGATACGTCCCTGATTCAACCACCATTATTGGTGTGGCCGCATTCCCTATTGGGTTCTTGTGAACATTTCTGGAATAGGGTCAACACTACAACGGAAATTGTTCAGCAGGAATTGGAAACTTCAAGGGCAGATGATCTCATAAGCCTTGCTGACCAACTACAGGCTGATTTTGGCCACATGGGAAGGGCTGTTCAATACTACAGATCGCTGGTGAACCCCAATCGACCAAAGAAACCATATGAGCAATTACAATTTGTTGCGGATGGACCCCAAGCAAATGCCAGGGTCGGGGATATGAGGCTTGGTCAAAGACCGTTACCTCCAAGACCCCACAGATTGGAAGTCACTTTTCACCATGGCCGGGGATAAACAACATCCTTTTTGGCCAAGTTAGGGTTTGGCGCTCACTTGCCAAGGGGTATGACTGCGAGTGTGCATGTGCCTGAAGTGGAAAAACTATGGGAACCTACAGAGAGATGTTCATATTCATGTTATGCTGTTTATCGCTTTCTCTACCATCAATCATTTGGTGACTTACTTTGAATCTTGGCTTTAGGGTTCTCTGGGCTGTTGTCACACCGCTGGTTTGCTTTGGGGGCCACCGGCCATGGATCTAGATGACAATGAGCCGATGGTCAAAATCTACGCCTTCTTTGAAAGGGTTCAGGGCTCAAGTGGTCTGATATGTACATGTTGGAATTGAACCATAGTGACTCTGCATTTATGCTGAAATCTTAATCGGGCTTTAAGGGGTGCCAACCGCTATTGACCCAGGTCGTCCAGGAGAAAAACTTTGGTGACTTCCTCTTTCACCGCTACGGTCATTGCCCCGACACACTGAAGAAGGTGGGAGCAGGGGTAGTGGTCTTTTTTTTGGGCTGCTTGATGGTAGGTAACTCTTTTCACTATGATATCTTTAGGAGCCCACAGATTAGATCGGTCAGGTGCTTGATCACTATGTGATACAGCGCTACCGGGGAGAGCAGAAGCCAGAACTCATGCTGGTTCCACAAGAGTCACGACAAGAATTGTGGCTACCGCTTCATGCTTTTGACATCAGCCCAGATGGAAAGAATGGTTGCAACATGACTAGAACAATAAGTTTTGTGCTTACACTTACTTTCATTTCAAAATAAACGAGTCGTTCAGCCTAAAAGATCATACCATGCCCTCTACATTCCTGACCTCGTGCCACTAAGTCTTTCCGCAGAACTCGCAGTTCCAAACGCACATCAAGGACTTCATGCTGGGGCACCGATCATCCGCAGAGGCGGTACAGGTGAAGTTCCCCCGGGTGGATCAAACAAGATCTATCAAAGACTTTGCAACCGGATACAATGATGGACAACTGAAATGCCTCAGTATGATTGGCCTGGTGGTAATCATACATGAACTGGATACATGGTTTGAGAACAGAACTGGTTTACATTCAATATCTTATTTGCACCGTTTACTGTTACAGTTATGTATGTTTGTTTTTCTTTTGGCAAATCCCTTCCTTCTGCTGGGTTTACTACTGGGGACTACCAAGGAACTGGAAGAGCACGAGCTCAACAACAAGGCAGTGGATCATATGCTCCAATCCTTCCGGTTTATCCGGTGTGCCTATGAGCATTTTGAAATTCCGTCCCACCATTATCTACATGCTTTGCGAGCTTTGGCTAATGGGGCAATATGGGGCATTGAACTTCCAGAATCTATGTCTAGTTATAGTTTATTCTAGTTTATTATCAGTTTTGTGTTTCAACCAGCACACTCATATATGCAATCTCTAAGGACTGGGGCACACCACAGCGGAAAAACAAATGCCATCGGCACTGGAATACTTGGGCCACTTTCAAAACGCGATTCAGCTTGAGAAGCGCTTGTTGAAGCCAGGTGCATCAAAGGCTTTGAGGGACATGCTCAGCCCCCTAGTAGCCACCTACAACCGAATGGTATCGAACAAGAAGCACCGAATCGACAGTGCAAAACGTGCACTGATCTACAACATGTTCCTAAGCTTTTTTTATAAAGTATATTTCATGATGATGGTTTTTAACACTCAAAAAGGCTGCTAAGTCTAATTAACTATTTTCATACCTGGGGCTTTGCATCTCTGAGGCTGCGTGCGCCACAAGAAGTGCATACCCTTCTTCATGACCACTATGATCATTTTCGCCATGAACAGTCAGGTTTGGGTTTCAACCACTAGTTCTGCCATGAAGAGTTTGGTTTGGGTTTCAACCACTAGTTCTGCCATGAAGAGTTAGGTTTGGGTTTGAACCAATGTCTCCGCCATGAACCAATAAATACAGCCACCACAGTTTTGTCCCTGTCAGGCCTGCCGCTAGATGTGCTGCAGGGTGAATGGTGGGTGCCGGGATCGACGTTGAGGGCCGACCTGGCCAAATACAGTGGAAAGCCCCAGTGGAAAGAGATTTTGACGGTTACCCCAGAAATCGTCATCTTGTGGGCCAAGAGAGTTACGCAGGACCCAACTTAGTGCCTATGTTTAAGAGTTCAAAAGATATTCACTGTATCATTGATTCAAATCAGTCATAGGTTTCACTGAATGGTGAATCATACCAGGACTTCTGCAGGAAAGTCTCCAAAGACAGCAGCGCGAAAGCCAAGGACTTGGTTTGATGAGGGTTTGGTGTTCATTGTTTACTAACACCCCCTGCCAAAATATGTAAACCAGAATGCTGATAACTTGTGTTTGAAACAAACAAGATTCTCTTCAATTTAGCAACCCTGCAGAAATTGGCTCAGTTGGATGAGGAAAAGCAGCAGCAAATGTTCGATATGTGCTGCATCTGGAAGTACTTGGAACCAAAGCTGGGGGAAAGCTTTCCACAACCAGTAGTGGAGAAGTACACCCAAATGTTTGAGAAGGGGATTCTTGGTTCAGAATAGCCAATCATTTCCGCTTGATAACATTTGGCTGGCGCCAGCCAAATGTATGTTCGGAATTGTGATTGGGTTTCCAGAAAACCCGTCACAAATGTGCAAATCCATTTGGCCCCAGCCAACCTCTTAAAACCAATCATCCTGAGCCAGCCAACTCAAGATGGAAAATGTGATTGGGTTTCCAGAAAACCCGTCACAATTCCTAGGGAATGGACATAGTCAATCACTTCGATCAGGCTGCCCCAAGAGTGATGGTTTGATTGAATATTTTTTTTCAATTGTATGGGTGATTGGTTTTCCAGAAACCCCGTCACAATTCCACGGCTGGGCCAGACTCCAGAGTTTGATTGATATTTTGATATTTTCCATGATTTCTCGAAAATTCCTATTTTTCCATGATTTCTCGAAAATTCCATTTCCCCAATCCCCAACATAAATTAATTATAAGCCTTAAGCTATATTTTAATGTATATGAAGAGAGGATGAACATAGATTCATCATACATACGGAAACCATGAACATATAATAATGAGACAAGAACTTTGAAATGTTTCTGAATTGTATCTCCCAACTTTTTCTCCGATCAGTTTATAACCGATTTTCCCCGAGCCCAGGAACTTGGACACTGATCTTTCAGCGTTGGTCAAAGCTGGTGAAGAGTTCAACTGGGAACGCATCAGTTTAGTCTTGGAGGCTGATGGTTTTGAAAACATAGTTTTTAGGGAGCTAAGTAAATATCAACAAACCCAACTAAGACCCCATGCCTATGTTTAGACCTCATCATACATCCCAATTTGGGGTTCCGTTCTATCTCAATCCTCGCCCCTGCAGCTACGTGGACAGTGCTTGGAGAAGTACATAACGGATGCTCAGGATGTCACAAAGAATGCCCAGTCAAAGAGTTTGCAAGCTGCATACAATTGCTGGGTCGAGCAGCTCAAGTCCGACCAGGTTCATTTCGAAAGTGAAATGATCTTGAACCATGCCTTTATCTTATTTATGACTTTGGGGATTTCCTCTTTACTCCTTACACCTCTGTCAGCTGAAAGAAAGATGACAACAAAATCAGGGTATAGGCGTGCAGTAATCATCCCTTGCCAGGGCTCCCATTTCCAACCCCCAATGCTCTGGCCTATAGAGATCAAATCTTGTGCTTGCCCTGCACCTGCCAAGGAGTGAAAAGGAGAGCTCAAAACGGCGAGCAAAGCTGGTGAGCCAACTCGAGGACTTGGTTTGGGTGGGAAATGACTTCCCCAAAACCGATGTTATTGTCTAAACCACTATGCAACCATCAATCCAGTTTATGGGTTTCATGAAATTCAACCCTGAGAACTTTCAGCGAAGGTCTTGAAACCCAATTGGTAAAACATCTTCAAAGCATAAACCCCATTTAAAGATGCCCCTTGAAGGAATGTCATCGCCGAGCGTGGGATCTGGTGGGCTCCTATTTGAGCACCAACATGAGGATCTTCTCCGGTCGCTCTACAGATGCCGACTCCACTGTTCTGCCAGGACTTTCAAGCTGGATCTCAGAAAGCTTTCAAGAGATCCCCGAGTGCAGGATGTTCGATGACCATTGCTTGATCCTTTGGCTCAATATGCCAACTGCTGGCATAGCTGGAGCGTCGAAGATCGACTTCTTGCTCACAGCAGCAACCAACCTCTTGACCATGTGGAAGAAGAACTCCATGCTTGTGCTGATCCACCCGAACCGTGCTTCTCAGCTCCAAGCCCCCAGGACCCAACCGATTACAAAAAGTCACATTGAAGCAGAAGCCTAACATTTAATTCATAAATTCATTCCTTCAAGGGGCAGGGTTTAAGTTATAATGTGAAAATGGATACCACAACATGTGAAATGGGGTTACAATGTTTCCTTCCGAAGTTTGGTTTGATTTTTTCCCTGGGGTAAACATTAACTGACAATGTTGCCCAAAACCTCCTGCAAAGACAAACAGGAAATCTGACACGAAGAAGGAGGACCCGGAGACCAAGGATGAAGCTGACGAAGCTGGGTCGGTGAAAGGTGATCCCGATTCAGATGCCGATTCAGATGACAAGGACGAGGACAAGGATGAGGCTGATGTCCGAGACATACGCTACAAGCTGGAGACACTCCCCTCATGACAAGTCGCAATATGTTTGCTTGTTATGTCTCTGTTTCTCAAAATGGGTTGAAATGAGTTGGGTCTAGAATCCTCCTTTCTTAGAAGATCTGCTGATATGATGATTTAATGGTATATGATGATATTTGATGTTATGATGATATTGATGATACGTATTGAATGATATATGATGATATATGATGACAATATCTTTATGTTGATATATGATGATTAATGATAATCAATATATGATGACGTATGATGATACTCAATGATATCTAATACATGTTGATAAATGATGATATGATGATTTTAATGATATATGATATTTGATATATGATGATGATATTTAACGAAATATGATGACATATGATGATATACATATATCTTATATGATGATGATGATTATATTTGAGCTATTGCACTCAGGAAGGAGCTGAGCGCCAAAGATCGAAGCCTTTCTGTGAGGAATGTCACATGGGTCTTCGCGAAGGTGTTTTGGCAAAAACCAGCCAGATAGTTGTTTTGATGTTTACAGTAGATCCTCCAAACAAAATGAACTCTCTTAGACCCCACAAATAAATCAGAAATATCAACTTTTTGGTGATGATTTTCACATGCTGTTCCCCATGTGGAAACAGACCAGGACTCGATCTATGGTCGTCGTGACGGCGCCCTTACAGGAATTGCTGTGGTCCATTCGGAGAGGAGCAACGTGTTCCGGAAGACCCCATTGTGGAAGTTGGGTGTGGTCGATTCAGTTCAGATGTGTCCTCGATCACAAATGTACAAACCAGAGGCGCCCCGTATTCAAAAAAAATGTTGTGGTGACAGTCCAATCTGATAACAAAACTCGGTGACTAGTTGGGGTAATTATCTTTTTTCTATCTCTTGCACCACATGCAATCCCAACTCCAATCTTGCTCCGCCTGCCACCAGGTGCAGTCACCGGGGAAACAGCATTTGCCACACCTCGGCCGTGCTCTGACCGATGTCCAGGAACTCAAGCAGGCACTTGGGTTAGTGGTACAAGTCTTTTCCAAATTAAATTCAAGCAGGCACTTGGGTAAGTGGTACAGTACAATTCTTTGAGTTTCCAAATTAAAAGTCCCATCAAAAAAAGTAACATAGAATCAAGGTGTTTATTTCCTCCTTATTTTTGGTTGGGTGGCACCATGTGGAGGCGGCGGCAGGGACCAGCATAGTGGAGCAAACCCTTTCAGCTTGCAAGCCGCAAACTGCATCCACTACACTGCTGGTTGACTTGCATGCTTACGATGGCTGGTCGTGCTTGGCATGTCTGCAGGACATAGGAAAAACCTTATGAATTATCTCTCCAAATATCATCACATTGTTTTGCTTTATCTGGTGATTGTCGGTTGGGGCATGAGCAAATCCCTTCTTAAGAAATTGATGAACGGAACAAACCAATATATTCAATCAGTGACAGATCTTTTGGTTGAAATCAACAGATTGACAATGAATTGAGAGGAATATTGAATTATTGAAACTATATATCAAGATTTAGTATGATTTAGTGTAGTATCATGATATATATGATATATCATATATTTATCGAATGGTATCTATCAGGGTATTTATATTCTATATATTTGTGTCGTCATTCCACTGCAAACCCGATCACCCACATCTGCTGCTGACAGGAGGCATCTCGCCAAGAGCGGATCCTGTGTGGATCTGTGCTGCTGGATCAGCCACCTGATCCTCTGCAGCAATACCTGGCCAACGCTGTGTACGAGGCATGCAGGGCCGGTGATCTGAAGCTCCAGGGCTTCCCAGACTTTGGCCCTTTGATTCAGGGATTGAAGGAGGTCAAACCGGAAGTGGCAGGGCATGAGTACCAGGTGTGTGTGAAGAGGGGCGCCAATCTGGTTGTGCTAGCATCATTTGCATCCAAGTGGTTGCAATTGGATCAGTTCAAGGATGGTGCAACTGATTTGATCACCTGCCACAATGAGAAATTCAACCATGATGGGGACTTTGTGGAGGAAGCTGAAGAAAGGACTAATCATTCCAAACAATTTGGAACTCAAATTATATCATCATGGTAATCTACTTTTAAACAATGTTTCCCAGAAGCGTCATTGAATCAAAGATATGTAACAGTTTCCCTGTAGGAATGCTGATGATCAACAAGAACGAGCTGTGAAACGCATCAAGTTGGAACCCACGGACAAGGCCTCCGAAAGTGATGTGACTGAACTCAAGAAGCCGACACCTGGCTATGAGGGCGTGAGGAGGAGAACCCTCAAACCATCTCAAACTGTTGTCTTTGATAGAACCTCAAACTGTTGTCTAAATTTTCACGGAGTCTTTCAGATTCTCTATTCCTTGATCTACACTTCACAACTTATTTTGTGTTTCTGATGTCGCACCCCTCAAAGATTTCCTTTCCAAAGCTGAGGAGAAAATTCCAGATCAATTCATGCGCAGAGTTGATCACCGACCAGGATGGGACGTGCTTGTACTTGGTTTCCACCGGCAAAACACAGTTTTTGCAGCACCGAGAGCTGTTCCTTATCAAAACTACAAAATATATCAAAGTATGGATGATGTTTGTTTCAACAACTCTCATCGTTTTGTTGGAAGTTTCCACCAACTCCTATCTGAGGTTTTCATTCGGCTCGGGCGAATGGCGCGAAGGCAGTGAAACTTAGGCTGAATGGAAGTCTCCAACGTTGGGATTGGGTGGGTAAGGGGGTCATTGAATCAATCTGCCATCATTTTCTTCGACCAGAAACTTAGCCACCAAAAAAGCTTCCAACCCCAAAATTATGGCTCTATTTTTCCCAACAGTTTGCACAAATGGTCTTCACTGAGGAAGCTTCCGAAGTGGTCCAAGATACTGCAGGGAGGTGGTTTTCATTTGTGATTACCCTTGACTCCATTTTCCTCCTGGAGAAAAAGAACCTGCCATCACACCTGTCTTCACTTCCTGCAGTCGACAATCCAACCCCTTTGCGCGATCTGATGTTGCAACTTGAGGATGCTGGGGAGGTATCTGGGGGCAAATAATGGTTTTGTTTCTAAGCTACAGATCATCTCAAAGCTTTGTACCCTCAAACATTCCACAGATAAAATATGTTTGGCAACACAACACTGTCTCAAATTCAAATACATGTTGCCTGCAGGTGAAACTTGGCATCAGCCATCACTCTTTGGAGGAGAACAATGCCAACGTGCGTTCTGAGAAAGCACTTGTTTTTGTCTTAGACAACCGCAGGGACCCAGAAGAGGGGGAGGAGAAGCCCAAGAAGAGAAAACGGGGTGAGAAAGGCAAGACTTCAGGTGCCAACTACAACTTCAAAAACTTTGGTGCGTATGTCCAGACCTCTAAGATCAAAGCAAGCTCAAAGATCGTGAATGGTTGGCGTATCAGGCACCTGTTGAATGCTTTCAACTTCCAATATTGTGTTTATCTCAAACTGATGGAATGGAAGTAGCTACAGGTAAATAGGTTGCCTGTGTTTTTGGCCAGGCTTGACACCAAAAGCAGCGGCTCGAAAGTCCTGGTGCCGATCAGACCTTTTGGATGCACCGCTGGTATCATGGACTTGGATCATGTTGTGGTTCGCATGACGTGAAGTTTCTGAGTTGGCTGAGGGACCCTGCTTTTGATCTTAGCTTACTTGCGCAACGCTGCACAGCACTGGTGGGTTGAACCAAAATTGATCTCTGAATTAATTGCCTTCCACTAAAATGTTTGTTGATGATCAGGCCTGTGCTGTTGTGGCTATGCTAGTTACTGCCTCAACCCATTTTGAACTCACTCGCTGACACAGTTTCCTGAATGGCTTTCCAACCCCTTGAATGACGCTTAAACAATTTTAAACCGTCATGATATAGTCGGTGTCACGTGGGTGCAGAGGGGGGGTTGCAAAAACATGCAGTAGACACTAGCTATGCCGGATCCGGACAACAAGACTTGTCAAAACTCGTTGCAACAAGACTGTAGCTTGCCTTGTAGCTGTGATCTTAAAGCAAGTAAAGTGCTTGTCTAACAATCCCTTCTCTCCAGCTTCCCCGCAGTTGTTGCAGTATGCTTCCTGTTTGGTTAGGGAAGGTTCAAGCACAATCCAGATCTAGAGGTTTAGGGCCATGGCGCCAAAAAGGAAGGCTGACAAAGAGAGTGATTCGGAGAGCATCCAGTGCTTAACGGCTAATCCAAGCTTCCGCCCACCAGCCCCTTGGTTTCATTTTCTGTTTTGCTTCCCAACATCACCCAATTTGTGTGTTATTATTCAATGTCAACTTTTCACCATCCAAAACTTTACACAATCCAATTTATCCATTAATAACCACCCAAGTCTGCGCTTGGCTCAGGCTTTTGATTTGGGATCATTGCTGGGTACACCGGCTACTTCAAGCCGCTCAACACGCCCGAGTGCTGGTGATACTCCTGCCACTCCCGCCACTCCCGCGACACGGCCACCTCGTGCAAGTAGTGGATCCGCTGCAGCTCCATCTCGGGGTCTTATGCCTGAAATGGTTCCCCATTCATGGAAGGATGAATTTAAACAAGACGACCAATTGGTGATTTCTTGCCAAAGAAAAAAAATATCTATACGTTGGAGATACCTCGAAAATATATTGAATAAATGTGGCACTTTACCGAGTCAATCTTACCTGATCTTACCTGGATGGTTTGTATTTAAACTTCTTGGGAATTACTTCATGTTGCTTAGATCAATAAGATATCAAAATATGATATCATCTAGTTTCAACATTATACATAGTACATACATGTACATACTATACACAAACATACTATGTATATAGATTCATCGTGTTTGTCCATTGAAACATCTGGTCCGGTGTAAACATTTGTGGGATTTTGTGGGTGATGTGTAAAAGAACATGACACTACATCGAAAATCAAGGAACATATATATCCGATATATCAAATGGTCAGGTTAAACTTTGGTGGTCCCATTTCAATCCAAAGGGATCAATTTTTATGGTTAAAGTTGAAATCATTTTTTGGCCCCAAGTTTAGCCACCAACCGCCGTTCCTGAGGTTCCTCTGACCGGCTGCCTCCTCGCTTCTCATCTGGTGAATCCTCGCCAGATGGCGTGGCTGCTGCTGGTGACCCGGAGACGAAGGCAGAGGGTAAGGCAGGGAAGAAAAAAGTGATCAAGGCTAAAGCTAAAAAAGGGTCCAAGAAGGGAAAGAAACAAGATGATGATGATGATGACGTTCCTGACCAAGAGCATGCTGCCCTTCCAACGGGCGATGAAGATGATGACAATGATGATTTCGGATTAGAAGGCCTTGATGAACTTTTGAAGATGGATGATGATGAAAATGATCCCAAGACCAAAAAGAAGCCAGCAAGTGCAAAGGGAGGAGCGAAGATGAAGAAGCCATCAGCCCGAAAACATGATGAGGCCCATGGATGGGTTGGAGAAAAATCATTGCAATCCATGTTGATGGCTTGATGGGTTACATTAATGTTGATATTGTACTCCCCCTAATTAACAAATCGAGAAGTTAACATCATTGTTGATGTACATTACACCATGACAACCACGGGATCTACCGAAATACTTGTCCTTGAGAATACCTGCAGGATCTTCCATTCGCCCATATGATTGAGAACAAAGCTGAGATGGACGCCATTCCCTACCCCAAGTCTCTTGGAGCATTATATATTGACTGTCGAATTGGGTCAGAAATCCAACTATGAAGTACATGATTTCAGTCTCTTGTGGAAAACAGTGGAAACATGTCATGTTTTATTCAGGGAAAATCATCCTGAAGAAGACCACGAAAACGTGGACCTGAAGGGGGTTGATGAAGAGTCCATGCCCGCGTATTTGGATACTCTTCCTGACTTGGGTTTGGATGTGGTCCAGCCCTGTGTTCCTGGAGATTCCGACCCAGACATGACCCTGCCGATGTTACTTGGTTCATCAAATGAGAAAATCAGAAAAAAAATCCATCAAATGAGAAAAACCATCAAATGAGAAAATCATTGTTTGATCTGACTGATCGTCCTTTTTTCTTATCATTGTTTCATGATGGTTGGATCTAAGGGATGTGACTGCTGATGCTTATTCAGCCAACCCTGACGCCGATGAGACGGACGTGGATTCCCCTACCACAGTTGTGGATGTGATTTCTTCGTCCCCTATGTTTGATGAGACACCGCCGCCTCCTGACAACCAGGAAGGATTTGAATCGTGGGAACGATTTGTATCTAATCTGAATTTGTTGAAACACTTTTCATGTCAGCCTAGAATGAAAATATCTGAACATATGATTCAATAAATCTTTTGAACATCACATGGTGGGAAACCCAAGGTACGTCTCCGGCGCTTGGAGCGCTGCACTGATTTCGGGGTCCTGGAGCCAAAGTCGTTGTTTCAGAAGGACGGCCATGCATAGCCTCGGCAGACACACACACACACAATCAGGATGCACTTTTCTGATCAACAAATTTGAAATTATCAGCATGAAATAGTTTTTGACTCAACATGATTTGACCATATTCAACCGTATTTTGATTATACTATGTAGTTTTTCTGAACCATGGACACTGCTGACAAACTTCCCTTCACAATTATTGTGTCATTTCACTTGTAGGGATCCCTTCTAGATTCTAGCCACGATCTCAACTTGTTGACTGACTGCAGGAGTCGGACGATGCCACTGGTATGGGGTTGGAAGATGCTGCCGACACGGGTACGGGGTTGGAAAATCCCATGGATGTCGTCGAGACCGGAGTGGGGTTGGAAGAACCTGTGTTACCTAAGTCACCTGATGTGGGTTCGGAGGTTGAGGAGGTGCACAATGGTGGAACACCAAACCCAAAGACTGATATCAAGCTTTCTGAGGATGACACACCCCTCGAGGATGACACACCCCATGCGAGCCCGCCGGTAGAGGTGATGCGTGCCAAGCCCAAAGCAAAGGGTAAGGCTAAGGTTTCCAAACCAGCAACCACGCGTCGCAGCTCCAAAAGCAACACCAAGAAGAGCCCCGTTTCAAAGTCAGCTGTCAAAAAATCTAAGACTTCTGAAAGCAAACCGCGTGCCAAGGCTAAGGCCAACCCGAAAACAAATCGTTCCAAGTCAGAAAAGGGCAACAAAACGCAGAGCCGCAGTGTGCGCGATGATCCTGTTTGGAAGAAGATGCACTCTGTTTCTAGGCTTTCTCAGTGGTGATTGTTTTTTTCAGCTTGCTTCTGCAAGGGTGTGCTATGCATTTCTGTGCACCTGTGTGTATTTGCGCGGCGTCCCGTTTTCAAACATAGTCTCAAGCATAGGGCTAGATCTGAGGTTTACTCTTGTGGTTACTCCACAAAGAAGGGTACAAAGGCTGAAAGGAAGGAAGCTGGGCTCAAGGCCCGGAAGGAGTAGCTTGGTGATATAATTAGCTTAAATACTCAGTCTGATGCACAACAAAAAACAACAAGCTGAACTTGATCTGTCCCTCACTCCGTCTCCCTGATTTTTTGTACTGGTTCATCTCCTAGGTGGGTCATCAACGAAGGTCCTCGAGATCATGGACTGGTGCAAAAATATTTGAAAAGTTATGGCTATGATGCTGGGCTGTGATTTGCCCTTGAAAATATCTTTCAAAGATGTTGGGTGGATCCATTGGATCTAGAAGCTGAGCTGCGCACACAGTCGCAGAACGAACAGCGATGAACGGGGAAAATGGCTGCTGCATTCGCTGCAGGGGGAAATGGCTAAGGAACCACATGCACATTGGAAAGGAACCACTTCCACCTGGACATGGCTGGATAACAGGACCAACCACATGATAGTTCGGTGTGTTTGAATATGTCTGAACATTTACCCCCCGGGACTTTCTCGCCATTGACTGATGTTGGGGTAACGGGGTTGATCTCCGACAGAATCTGGATTTGGTCAAGGGGTATTGTCATTTTGCCCAAGGTTTTACTCGTATTTCCAGAATCGTGTCTTAGGCAAACCGAAAACCTGTTGGCCTTTTAATCCTTTATTGTGCTCTATAGTTAGTTCTAAAAAATTCTAGTTACTAGTTGATGCTGGGGTTTAGTGCTCAGTGACGGACTTTATTTGAGATTTGTTTTTTGGGGGGGCAAACTAGGTTGGATGAGCATCCATTTACCAGCTATTTTGGGGTTCACTAAGTACCAGGGTTTTTGCAAATGAAGGAACTGATGATGACCAACCATGCACCATGAATGCATCCATGACTACAACCCTGACACCCACCAATGTCAAGGTGCATGCAGGGCATGGGCATTGGCACCTCGCGCAGGCGCCAAAGAGCCTCAGATCGGGCAGGACGAGAACCTCATCCTGAAGGAGGAGAACCGGATGCTGCTGGGATTGCCAAAACCTACAAACCGGGGTGCCAAAAGATGCCAAAGATGGCAAGGAGGGTTCCGCTCCAAGGCCAAGGATGCCAAAGGAGGTTCCACGGCCTCCTTTCAGGTGCAAGATGACGAGGACGTGGATTTGCGACATATGCCTCGGCAAATCCTAGCAGGAGATCAGCCATGATTGTCAAGAATTCTGACATTTGTTTCACCAAAGGTTTACCACCTCAATTATTACACATCCACCATCTCAAAATTTCGATGGTAATCAAAATGCAACGAAATCCACGAAGCATGCTGTGCAGCCGGGAAAAACTCCGTTTGATAGGTTCACGGTTAGTTCTTTCTCTGGCTATTTGAACAGGGATTTTTTATCCTCAAGTGCAAAACCATTGCAATAAGGTAAATCATTATTGTCGAATGTTTGTCCCTTGCCAGTTGCCAATGTTTGACCATTGCCAACTTTGCCATTTGTTGAAATTTGACTTCTTGTTAAAATTGACTACTATGAACTAGCCATTGGTATGTCCCGCAATGGACATTCATGGGAAATTGACCATGTTCTGGATGATTTTCCCGTGGAAATCTCCGTTTTTTGGCTGGTCCACTGGTTAAAGCCAGCCCCCAAGTTGGTGAACTCCCCCTCTGGACTCTTGAGGCTTCACCTGAACGGAGGGGACATGAGGAGGCGGAACCAGCTGACTTGATCGTTGAGACCTAAAGTCATGATAAAAACAGCCATAATCTAATCAACAATAATATATATATATAATATAGATTAATATACTATGATAGTTTGATATGGTATAATGATGTATAATGGGGATACAAGCAAGATTTGGTGGCTCAGGTACTTGGCTCAGTCAGTGTGGAACCAGCATGTCACTAGAGTTTTATGCTAATGTTGTATAAATATATATCGAACTAGCTGTGCAATGGGCTTTAGAAACCAAATTATAGTGTAAAAATAGTCATACTTGGATGTGCAGTCCATTTGGTAAGTGATGAACCCATATATAATTGGGGTATAGCCTCCATCTGACTGGCTTATAGTCGTATGGCTATGAACCACCGACCAATTGGGATTCACCCCCAAGTAAGACGAGATACCCTCCAGTAAACGTAAAGAAGTTGCGGAAAGTCATGGGCGTGTCTCCCTTGGAAATGATCCACTCGAATCAAATGGCCCATGTTGCATATTTGTGTGAGCTTCCTGGAGGGTAAACGTAAGGTTGGTTTCCGTTGGCGTGGTTTTTGCTGCAAATAACGGAAGATATTGATAGGCCTGGAATATGTCTTACTGCAACATGTTGTATTATATCATTTTGGTGAACACTGGGGGTAAAATGTCATCAATATTATATACAGCCTTGGAAATGGTAGAGTAACAATATATATGATTATCATATCCACCCCTTACGCCCCCCTAAAGGGATGGGGGACGTACCTCAAAAGTAACGGGCAATTTCTCAGACCCCTCCCCCCCCATTTCAAAATGTATTTACCTTTCCTGGAAGGACCCCCAACGTCTAAAAACAGGCTTCGGACATTTTCGGATGGATTGTATTTTGGCGGCTGGGGGGGGGGTTCGGAGGGTACTGTAGTAATGTCCGTAGATTCCGTGCTTTGCCACCCCCCCTACTTTCCAGGGAGGGGAGAGGGGGGGGAGGAAGGTCATAATTGGAACTATATGACCTCAAACGTACCTCAAACGCATCTCAACTGTACCTCAAATGGACCTCAAATGTACCTCTACGGATGTTTATATTCAAGATATCGTTGAAATCTACCTGAAATCAACTACATCCCTACCTTGAGCCACAAATTTATTATATCTTTTACTGTCTTGTTTGAGCACGTTCTGCAAGGAATGATGGACCTGAGGTATATGATGGCTACATGCGTTTTAGTGTATCTTTTACTGTCTTGTTTGAGGACTTTCTGCAAGGAACTACGGACCTCAGGTATATGTTTTTACGACCTTCCACATATAATTTTACATTTTTTTGAGATTCAAAGATTTTCCCCAAAATTGCAATAGATTATGTACCTCAACTACCTTTTTACTATATACATGTTGAAATGATCAAAACAATGTAGAATGTATGAGGGTTTACAAGCATATAGGGGTCCTACGAACTTCCTGTTTATTTTTTTGTTTTCATGCAATTCTGCAGCTATTTGATGACCTTTATACCATCATTTTTGACATGTTTGTGTGCATTTCTTACATTTGTTTTCCGTTTTTGTTTGAAAATGTAATATTGTTACATTTTAAGGTCCCCCGAAAGAAAACCAGGGTACCTCTAAATGTAATCGTTACATTTATAAGGCCATTTGTTAAATTGAAACATTACAGAACGTCCACCCCCCCAAAAAATGACGTTTAAAATGCCCGTTACATTTTGATAACGTCCCCCCCGCTAAACGGGTGGTGATTTTACAATCATATATATATATATATAATTATAATATACACCAACAAGTAGCACACCAAGGCACCCGTGCAAGCCCAACATTTGGTCCCATCCACCAATCATATTAAATACCCGCAATCTGGCCCAAAATTCATAGATCCAAAACTAAATGGGCGCTTACTAAGGGCTAGTTTATACTATTTTACATTCTGATTTTATATAGGGGCAAGGATTGACAGTTGTATCTCATATTGCTCTTAAGTTCTTCAATAGAAGGACGACCTCCACTGTTGAACAACCCACCAGAAAGTGGCACCCCACTCGCCCACTTAGTTCATGGTTTTAGATATGTCAGATTTCAATCCCCGGCTGGGATGATGGTGAGTCTCATGGCCATAATTCCAGAGATAGGAGTCACTAAATCATGGTTATACATGGTTATACCCTGCAAAAATGTCCCCAATTGCAGCCCCCAAATGTTTTTTTTCAGAGATCCAAAAAGTAAGATCTTCATGGCGCCATTCTGCAGGTCCATCTTCATCTTCAGGAAGTTCCAGAGCCATCTCCGGGGCTCTCCAAGGCGCGTGAAGATTCAGGGGAGATTTGGGATGGGATCCCCTTCGTCAGGGTGAACCTTTGGTGATTGGTGGCTGAATTTGATGGTTTTCTGACTGTAAATGTTGAAATATATGCAACTGATTGATGGACACACATGTTTAAATATATATATATATATATAGATAGATATATACATATACATATATATATATATAAACAATTATATCATATCATGTACATATACATATATGATATGATCTTCAACCATAGAATGAGATGATGAAGCCAAATATAATAAACATATTTTTCTCAGGGGGTGAAAGCATCAACCAGAGAATATTTGCAGGACATCTCCATGCACCCTACTGAGTAGCTACTGGATGGTTAAGGTGTGGGTCAAATCCTGGAGGATCCAAAGATAGCCACAGACAACTGGACAGTGCACCACAAAAAAAGTCAATCCACTTTACTACAGTAGTGATTCCTGGTACAATCTAGGGAGCCTGATGTTTGTTCTGCCGTTCTATTCATCATCACCGTCATGGAGTCATGCATAAACTTCTCCAGAAGCGAAAAAGAGATGTTGCATCTATGCCTAGTAGGGGTAGCAGACAAGCTGTGTGTACATATCTTTGCTGTTTACATTCTGCACGCAAATATACGAAAATAATCGAATATACCATCAACAATACCATGATCCCTCCCAGAATGTAGCTATAACATGCTATAACAGCATGTTTACTGTTATAGCCCTCCCCCTAAAAAACAAATCTCAGTAGTTGAAACCCATTCTATCCCATTATAATGATCCCATTCTTAGTATTTCATATGTTGGCCTATTCCAGGCACCTAGTGCAAATCAAGGAAATATTAAAATTTACGAACAAATGCAAAACAGGTGGAAATAATATGCTGTTTTTCTGGCTCCTGGCCCGAACCTCGTACATCATCCCCAGGAAGATGTGAAGCCTTCCGGCTGCCCTACAGAGCACCTGGCGACACCAAAAACTCCGCAGGACACGGGAAACCCCAAGGGCAATGGGTGGCCATAGGAATCATAGGAACTGATGTCTTTTCCCAAAACCATTTGAAGGCTGCAAATTCAAGTTTTTGCAAAAGAAACATTTGAAGAGCCAAAGACCGTCGGAACTGTGCCTATATGTGGCCATCATCGGTGGGTTAGCCGCCAAGCTGAATCCATAAAGAAAGTCATGATTTTGAATTCGATGGTGTTTTTTTCGTCGGTGAATGGACATTGTCAAGAGAATCCAGTTGAATTCCTACGGATCAATGAGGAATATTCGCAGAAATTGCTTTGTCTGAAATAGGGTCCCTCAAATTCCAATGGTTTGTCTTCATATTTTTCCCACTTGACTTGCTGTTTGAGGTAAACATAAACACATTCAATTGTTCTCATATGTTTACCGCAATTTCAGTCACACCCATGGTGAAATCTTGTGTTCTCACATCCCATGCAGGAAGAAATCAATCCTTCCAGCGACCCAAAACCACCTGCGGCGGAGGCGCCTGAGGCGAGATTTTGGGGGGAACGGCAATCTGAATGGTCAGCCATGTGCGGGGCGGATAACTGATAGCGACTGATAGCGACTGAGAGTTTGAGACGCTTAGCTTCCAGAAATAGAGTTTGAAACATAAAGTGTGATTTTATCATATTTTATCTACATGAAGATTAGGAATCATCAAAAGTCCGACATGGGATACATATGTTTTCTGATGGCCTCGAGATCCGCTGAATTCACATTTTTTCTTCACTCTGAGACTCTGAGAATGACCCAAGCCACTCATGCCTCTGAATGAGCCGCTGTGGTAGGAACTTCAATACGTCGAAAAAAAAGCAGAACAAAACTCATGAGCTCTGGTTTCCCTACAAAAAGCACAGGATATGAGATATCATTGCTCCACAAATCTCCACAATATGAAAGATCCAACACCATTGAGCTATTTTGATAGAGCCATGATATCTCATATCCTGTCTCTTTTAGGGGACTGAGGTGAGCCATAAGGCATCTCTGGAATTGGGTAGACGAACATCCCAACTTTTTTTGACCAACTAGTACTAGCGACTGCTGTGGACTGTTGTTCTGGCAGCTGCTCATGTCAGATGTCCAGTTTTGCAAAAAGGTTGAATTCCACATGTCAGGGTAGAACTTGGCGAGGGGTAATATGTTCTTTTTTCGTCAATTGTCAATGGAGGACTATTTTATATACATTCTCCAGTTTATTTACGTTTGTTTTGGCAGGGTATCCAAGGGTAGCAATGGACAATTGGCATTCTTCTTCAATTTTACATATAATCTTAGAGTGGTTCATAATTAATTATATGACCTGTCCAGAAGCGCAGATATTCCACAACTAGGTTGCAAGATGAGTATTGCTACACACTCACGATTCCTGGAAATGCACGACATCCTAGTAGCTCTTTTTATGTGTGTGTGTGTGTGTGCATCTATCTTGAACCATGACGTCTGAGGTGCAGGAACCACCATCTCCAACGTTGAAGGGGCTCTTGCAATCCATGGAAACGGATGAGGCAGTGAGCTGTTCAAGTCCAAGGGAAGTCAGCAGCGTTGTGGGAAGACTGGGAAGATGACGGGAAAATACTGGGAGACTATGACTGGATCCATGTTTGTTTCTTTTTGTTTTTGGGGAATTGGGAATACTCAAGATTGATAGGAATTGACATGTTTTTGCGCTAGGTTTGGAGTTGAACATGGGCCCAGGTGATTGACCTCCAAAAATGGATGCTTACATGCTAAACAAAGCACAATGTTGTGGGGCCACTGGTGCCCATCATGCTCAATCCAAACACATATTGGCGAGACACAATATGCAGCAGAGATCATTACCCACCCCAACTGATGGGTATGGTTGAAGTGGGTTGCTCCCCCAAATCGACAAACCAACCAATGGTTGCTTTTCATGCAACATATATGTATTGGACCATCCATTCTTGTTGGCCAACATAGTTTAATATCCATACGTTGTTGGCTGGTATGTTCCCATCTTTCTCCAGGTACTTTGATTTGTTTCAACAGCTCTTACTTCCATTATTCTTGTTGATTGAATTGATCCCTCCCAGTGCTATCTCGCAATTATCCAAATTTCAATATGTGTACTGTAGATGCTGTAGGGTTGTGGTGAATGAGCATGGTGTACCTCAAAATCCAATCGTGTATCCCCAAATATCAATATCCCCATAAAATGTGTGTGTGTGTGACTCCACTATCCAATTATATTTATCTGGCTGAATTATGACAACCTCTCGTCGCGATGTCACTGGAATGATGGTTGGCAGGGACTCCTATTCCAAATGGACTAAACAATTATCCTTTCACGTTGGTGAATGTTTACAATCTATCCAGATCAATAGGGGTTTACCATCAATTCAGCCAGAACCTATAAAAAAAAAATATATATCCCCATGATATTCCCATTGAATCCCACTAAATATCATTAAATCCTATTTCATCCAATTAAATTCCCACTATATTTTCCATCAAATACCATCAAATCCCTGTCAAATGCCTATAAAATCCCATTGTATCTCCATGATGTTCCCTTGATATTCCCTTGGTATTCCCAGTAAATCCCTACATATCTCTATTAAATCCCACATATCTCTATATTAAATCCCACATATCTCTATCGAATCCCATAAAATCACCATAAATCAATATAAATCACCATTAAATCAGCATTACATCACCATTGAATCCGTCCACCTGGCACCCGAAGCCCCCCGTCAGCATTTCACCTGGCTGGCGAGCTTGGGACCTGTGGGCCGCCCGCTGACACTGAACGAGACCTTACAGGCGGAGCGGGTACAAATCGGGGTGTAGAATGGGAGATTTCTGTGGGAAAACTGGTGGGTTTAACCATCAATTCTCATGGGATTTCATGGGGATTTCATCACAAACTATGATGCTTGCGAACTAGAAAATCACAATTTTCAATGGCTATAGTTAAATTACCAGAGGGTATGCTTGGGGGAGCATCCCAGCTAGGAAGTGGTGAATGACCGTGGAAGAATCCACTGATTGGATATGCCCACTTATATACGGCTTATAATCCACTTGCTAAGTGGGATGCACATCCAAATCATATTTGAAAAAGCATGGTGGATTTACCATCAATTTTAACGGGATTGAAATTGAAATTAGGACTTGATAGAAGTTGCCCCCCCCAAGTTCATCCAAGTTCTGTAAGTTGATTTTATAACCCCCCATGAATACTACAGTTGTCTATAGTTAGAAGATGTTAGAAGTATCATAAGTCATAGTGAAATTGGAGTTATTTGCACCAACTCAGCTTTGTAAGGGACCCCACTTTGTAGACAAATGATGTGCATTTTATAGTCTATAGCTACATACCCTCTGGCAATAATCACCAATTTTCAGTGGAAACTTATTTTCCAACCCCTCTCTGCCAGGGTCTATGTGAATTTACTTGAGGGTAAATTGTAGAGAGCATCTCTGTCGATAAAAAACATGGCCACCTCCCGACAGGACATGGCCATGACCATCGCCTCGGTCGATGCACAGCTGCTGAGCGCTCATCCACCGTCGCAGCTGGAGGCACACCTGATATACGGATGCGTACTGCAGTGTTTCCTGGGGGTTTTCCCACGAACTATCTTCACTATGGTATGCTATGGTTAACTATAATTAGGGTTTATGGGCGTTTATGGGGGATGTAGCCACAGTTCATGGGTTTGGAAACTAACTGATGATTTGTTTCTTAACATTGTGACCCAACAATCAGGTGAGGCCAACGAAAACGAGTTAAAACGAGTTATCGCAAAGTTGACGCACATCACTTGCTTAACGTTTGCGTTGATTAGGGGGATGTAACGAACGATTAGACAAACGAACATCACCGGAGGACCCAACAATCATCCTTGTTTTCAAGTTGATTTATTTTAATTGGGAATGCCAACGGTGATTTATGGTTACTCGGGGTCACTTGGGGTCCTCCAATTTTGAGAATCCACCAAATAGGCAGATGTAGAAAGGTGTAGGGAAAGACTTTTGGAAAAAAACATTTGAAACAATGATACTTCTTTACCATCCAACATGGGACGGCCACACAAATGTTGGAACACGATTTGTGGAGTGAAACAGCAAAAATCAAGGATTACATGAGGAAATAAATATTTCATACTAGTTATAAATATCAAGAGAAATGTGGAATGAATTCACCACGAATGTTGTATAATGTTGTATATTTGATCAAGATAGTCAACAAACATGTTGATTTCCCTGCAAGGAAACATATTTCTGTTTAAGCAAAATTTGGGGATTTCTTGCAACCAACATTAGGGTGACAATTTTAGGATTTCTCACAACAAGGGTTTTATGAACGGGGGAGTTTAGAGATACACATTGGTGTCATCAATCATTTTGCCTGGATTTCACAACCCATACGCGGAGATTTTATCGACATTGGTTCATTGATTAGTAAATAATTAGTTAACATTGCTAATCTATTGATATCAGTTACATTCCACCAAAGCTTGGGATTAAAGCCGTTAAGATGGCTATGTCATCGACATTTCATGGACATTGGAAATGCGAAAGATAAAGGATGAACTCAACGGTACACCCGAAAAAAAAAAAAAAACAGATGCCGGGTATGTGTTCCGTTGTTTGTTATGTCATGCTATGCTATGCTATGCTATGCTATGTTATGTTATGTTATGTTATGTTATTTGCGCGTTGATGATCAATGTATGTAGGAATAGATGTTCTACCATATATTTGACATAGTATGACTATTGATGTTCTATGATGTATATAGTTCATCATGTTTATTACTTTTTTAACTATCGCTTATTAGCCAATTAGCTGTCAATCAATTAGAAGTGTCATAATAACTACAACTACAGCCAGTTGTCAGATGGTTATTCATACTGATCACTGATAACTATAGTAGCGAGAACATATCCAATTAATACTATCGGCTATTTTTATACTACAATAACAACTAACAACCGATGACATAGTAGATCTTTTGTAAATTAGATACTATTTTGTCAATTACTACTTATCAGCTCTGTTGTTGTCAGCTTCCATTTTTTACATGGCTGATGGTAATACTCATTATATTGGTGAATACTCAGGACATGTCCAACTAGTTTTGAAATCTAGCTCTTTCTGGTGTTGCCCTTTGCCCATGTGAAAGTTTGTGGGTCTCACAGGCGACATCGATTCCAAGAAGATCTTTGGAGCGGCCCGCTCCCAACATGACCTCCCAAAGAGCCTGGAGGCATTTGGCGAAACTTTTGCCGGAATGTCATGAGTCATGCCTGTTTTTGGGATCAATCACTGGATTGGTTTAAGGGAAAATTTACAGGAAAGCCCTATATTTGATGGGAAAATCCATGGTTTCCTGTAAATTTTCCCATTAACCAATCCAATGAAGCTTGGATTGGTCGAGACGCCCCTGAGGCGTCTCAGTTCTTGCCTTTCAACACGGCCCTCGTCGACATTGGCAACAGGACGAAGTACCGGCAGAAAGAGGAGGAGCTCACCGAGCTGAATGAATCTCTTCTCCATTTGGGGGCAGATCGATGGAACCATCTGGTTGTGGAAACATGGAGCTTCCTTTGCTGCCTGGCAGATGTAGTCATTACGGCTAGGAGTTAGCAATCAGTCATCAATTATTCTGGATGATTTATAGTTTCAGTTATTTGCAGGTTAGTTGATTGATATCCTTCATATAGTCATAGATTTCAGTTTAGTTTTTTTTTTTTTAAAGTAAAAATAAACTATTTACCTATCATATAGTCATGGTAATCATGGTAATCATTTGTGTAATTAATATTTATCATATTTCCACTGTGGTTATTTAACATAGCCTTGGCAAATGGTCCATTTATAGATGATTGATGGTGATTTCCCTATTAAACAAATGATGGTTTTCCATGTCTATGTTAAATAACCAAAGGGTATTCTAGTATTGGACTGATGCCGGCATCATCCGCTCCAGCGTCCGGCGCAAGGCCAACGCTCAGTTGCAGCAAGCATCCAATCGAGCGGCGGAGGTGACCCAGATTTATGGCTGGCCACAGGGCGGTTGACCATGACTTAGTATTGAAACCACCATGGTGACTTGGGGATCCTCCATGACTTAAGAACCCCCCATATGGTTTTATATCATTTTATATCATTTTGTATTTTAGAATATTTTACTAGTATATCATTTTATATATTTCATAAGGTTTTTTTCAGATTTGGTGGGTCCAACTAACTAGTCAACTGGTTTTGATTTTCAAGCACGGAAGTGGGATGATGCTCTCCAATGACGAGTACAGCAGAACATGTTCAACACCTCATGTTGGATGGCAATCATGTGGCTATGGCTCAAAATTATGGTACCAAAAATGGTAATTTTTAATGGTAAATTAACATCAACCAACCAATTATAGGTTTAATAATTTTGAGCCATACCCATGTGACATGGGACCAGATTCTCACGTGCGAAAACCGGTCAGACGGTCATGTCATTCTGCCCAGTTTTCACGCCATGCACCGAGCCATCGCTGCAACTTGTCATGACGTCCAATCACCTGCCGTGTGATGAAGATTTCCTGATGGCCTACCAGACCACTGAGTTTGCCTGAAATTCAAAGCCTGCATGCCGGAGATGTCAGCTGGGCGCCAAGCGAAAAAGAAGTGCAAGACATTGGCATGGCACCGGTCCCCTGCACAATGAAGAGATGGTATGCAAGACACCCTGCCAAGAAAGTCGTCCTGACCTCCATGCCACATCATGGACTGCTTTCAAGGACGATGTCGAGCATGTGGAAATGTCTTCAATGACATTGATGAAGTGAACATCCAGTGGAATGGGTTCAGACCGTTACGTGTCACACTGATCCGTGGGTTGAGACATCATGGCAGAGCAAGTTGGGATTGATTTCATCCATACCCAGTACAGCAAACCCTGCAGTAATCAAACGCGGCAATTAAAAAAAAAATAACGGAGGTTTATATATAGGTGGGAAAATCATTTGTACATCGTAGATTTTTTATTGCCCTGTTTGATTAACGGAGGGTATCATGGATTTGATTATCAGATGCACTGGATTCCATCAAGGTGCCCTGGGCATTATCAGTACGGGGAAGGGATCATGGAATTCCCATCAAACCTCTCATTACAAGGCCATATCAACGGCCATTTCAGGCACCCCAAACAGAGTTTAGACATTCCATATTTGGGGTCGATAGTCCTAAAACCATTTGCTGAATGTATGGTAGATCTACTACCATTGTCCAAATCTAGGGAAATCGATCATAGATTTCAATACAAGACATTCCCAAACTGGTAGGGTTTGGCATGGACAGCTGTCAACCAACATTCAACAAGTGGGCACCAGGGACCTTCGAACACAGCGCTCTAGCTGTGTTTCTGCACCTCGAAGGAAATCGTGTAGTGCAGGTCGTACCCAGCGCTGATATGTTCCGCCGAACTTGCTCCCTGGAATGAACTTCTGGGCTCGAATCGAAAGATGGAGAGGTTCTTGCTGGGGTATGCAAGGCTGGCCCCCCAGTGCTTTCGAAGGTTTGTCAGACCATGTCAAGAAGCATTTTGCCTCCGCATGCATCACGTCAGCTCATTTTGCAATTTGGGACTGCGCACTGGAGGGGGAGGAGGAAAAGGATCACAATGGCAGGGCAACCTGCCGTGTATCACAGCTTCGGAGGGGCAAAGGAAAGCGCATCCCACTGAAAGGCACAGGAAGCAAAGGCAAGCGCACGGTATTGAAAGGCACACAAATGGGTCCTCAGTGCGTTCATGGAGTCGAACCAGTCCCAGCTTAATGGCAAACCTCTAGATGGATTAGATAGTCCCCTGTCGCATGGAATGGAGCGGCCAAGTCATATTTGTCAAGGTATCCATAGAGAACTCAGGGTAGCACTGTTGTTGAGGTGGACCTCTCTCCGGGTCACAATGGAACCCCGGGCTACACCCTGCGAAGCCGCACAAGTATAGCCTCAGACCCCCGACCCTGGCAGGGCTACTTGTGAACATCCCCCTGGAACTGGATATGCACTCCAAGAATCAGTCGCGTATCATGACTGTCCCCCATTAAACTAGTCATTTTGGGTATACCCACATGTTCAGTCAATCCAAAAAAACATATATTGTTTGTTGGCTCTTTATTTATCAATCATATATAGTCATCCTGGAGTAGATAGGAATATGGACATTTCAACCATATTCACTAAAATCAGATGATTTTTGACAAGTACCATATTCTATCTACTTCAAGATGATGATTCTTGAATAATTCTCTGTTTTCAATGAGTTTGGTACTGATGATTGGGAACTATACTACCCAATGCTTATCCATATTGGACAATTATAGCTTCAATGGTTCAAGATGTATTCCCCATGCTCTTCTTTGTTGTCAAAAATTTCCATATTATATCATATTATATCAAAGTATATCATGTGCTATCTACTTCAGGATGATTATTTCAGTATACCTATCTACTTCAGGAAAATTTAGATAGATATGTTGTAATATAAATATACATATATATACATATATAGATAGACATAATATATATATATATATATAATAGATAGATATAATGTATATATATATATATACCCAACATATCCCTATTCCCCATGATCTCCCCATGCTCTTCCCCATGTCACCAGGCCACCTCGCCGTCCTCGCCATCGGGCTCCGCCACGGCATCTCCGCCAACGGCCGCGCAGCCGTTGCGACGCCCGGTTCCGGGGGGCCGGAGGGGGCCGGAGGCCCGCATGGTTTATGATTCCAGGAATTTCATGGGATTTTAATGGGATTTTACCGGAGGTTAATGGGATATATTGGAATTTGAATGGGATTTCAATGGGATTGTAGAAATTTCATGCAATTTGATGGGATTTGATGGGAATTGGGACTTAAGTATCAAAACGATGGATTTGTGGTCACCAATGACATCACAAGAACATACAAAAACTTTGAGCAGAGGATCAGCAAACCACACTGTTGGGTTTAGTATACACTGTAATGTGGTAACCCAATAATAAGCCTACCATTTGGGGATAATGCTTACCACCCATTTATGGTGATATCTGGCATGGTATATTTTTGGGTGGGTTTACCACATTAATATTACAATTCGTTGATTTTGTCAATGATCCCTCTGCCTTTTTGCTGCAATCCAAGCAAAATCTTTCTGGATCGACTCTCCATATTTGACAAGACAGGAAGGGCTCATCAAATGATTGGTAGTTTGGTTTATAATTACGTTCACGGATAGTGTTTTTTTTTTTTCTGATTATGAAATATTATAAATCACTTACATACTATGTTGGATATATAAAGATAGATGTATATACGTGTAGTTGAAATAAGTTTGATACTGTATATGAGTCAAAGAAAGTTATCTTGTGATTTTTTTCATTGGATTCTCCCCATTTAACTGGTGAACGTCCGCAGCTAGGATGGTGTCCTGGTCTCCAAGGTCTCCCGAGCTGCACGAAGAGGAAGAACCCCGCGAGCCGCGTGTGACTCG
The DNA here is from genome assembly GCA_003297045.1 of Symbiodinium sp. clade C Y103. NCBI lineage: Eukaryota > Dinophyceae > Suessiales > Symbiodiniaceae > Cladocopium > Cladocopium sp. clade C. The sequence continues at coordinate 50,152 of BGPT01000229.1, forward strand.
GCAACAAATGGGCGCTGAGCGACAAACGGAAGGATGTGCATCCCAGATAGCGGTTTGTAGTTATATAGAATATAAAACCCAATATATAATATAGTTGCATATATGTGTAGTATTGTAGTTAAGTTATATATGTATACAGTATACACAATATTGTTACATATATGTGTAGAATATATACAACCCAGATATAATTCATCAATTTAACCCATTGATCTAAGCCACTAATCTAACTTAAGTATTTCATATATATGGTTATTATATGTTATTACTTAACTGCGATGCACCCCGAAGTAACCAGAGGCAACATCTAGCTGTTTGATGAGTATATCGATACTCAAAAATCCTTTTTGGTCTACCTCTAATTCAGAAAATCATAAAACCATAAATGAAACCGAGGAGACTGAGTGTGTTACATTTTTGGTGCCACCAATGTTTTTTCCCCTCCTGACCTGACCTAAAAGAAGGATCAACTTTCTTGGACTACAAGAAACACGGACCCTCAGCTGTGAAAAAAAAAACATAAGGCCCAGGGCTTCAGTGGAGAAAAATCACGCGGTGGAGTTGGAAAGATGTTCCTTCAATGGTTGTAAAATGGGGTTGTGCCGGCTCAAGCGCGTCAATCGCCTCTTCCGTTCAACGCCCGAACCTCACCGTGGCAGGGCCGTAGCCAAATGCTGTTTCCGCACTGTTTGGCGGTCGCTGTCGTGGCACTACCTTACAGAATCACATCCTCCTCTTAGCTATGCTGGTTGAATCCCCAGTTCTGTTGCCTATGACTTTGGTTTTGCCGATAATGACATTTTTTGGCGACTAGACCTGTTTAAATCCTAGTTTTTCTGGACACATATACATATAATTATATGTATATAATATATTTATATATACATAAATGAGTTCGCAGCAAGTAATGTGCGTGATTCTCATCGAATTGTTGATGACCAAGGTCCAATTTCTCTAGTTTTCCTCGTGTTTGTTGGGACGGACATTGTCATGTTCATTCTTTAAACTGGTCATCAATCAACTTTTTGCTCCAGCTTGCGGATTAAATCATGTTCAATCCGTAATTTCTGGGTGCCCACGTTGCTCTTGTTGTTTAAAGTTTAGGCAATCCACAGGGTTACAAGCCCGTCCAAATAGACAAATCCACCAAAAGCCGACATGTAGCCGTTTGGGGAGCCATTTTTGTTTGCGAACTCCCATTTGTTCTTTACCCGCACCAATTTGGTTCAAACAAAAATCACAATGTTTGCCGCTTCTCAGTTTTGGCGGGTGTTTGTCTCAAGTTAGATGATATACTCTCAACACCTGATGGTTAATCACCATTTTCTCCGTTACTGCAAAAACTCGCCTATTCCCCCCATTTTCAGACACACTCACTTGTACATCTTAAGTTGCAGCTTATAGTGAAGTATACATATCTTAGGGTGAATTGTGGTGAATTGGTAGATATTTATCATCATCATAATTACATATTTACATGATCAAATACTATCATATACTATCATATATCATGAGAATATACCAATTTATACAAATTTCAATAAGATATTCCCATGACATCATGGAATCCCATGATATCTCAGGGTTACCCGCGAGGCTCCAGCCGCTACGCCCAAGAGTGCAGAGATCGCAGGCTCCGGTAGCCAGTGGTCCCCGGTCGCATGGGAAAACCATGGGACAAATTGGAGAACTAGGAACATAGTGATTTCACCAGCAAACATGGGAGTTTCATGGGATTTAGAGTTGATTTCTGAGAGCTGAGTTGGTGAACACAACTCCAACAACCATGGTCTATGATACTCTTAACTATGCTTAAACGTATTGAATATGATTTTATCTTGTCTAATCAATCAAACCCATGTCTATATAACCCTATCAGTATCATATATGCCAAATGCGTAGATTTGAATCAACAAAGGCTGCGGGTCTAACTAAGAAATCGTAGCGTTCTGCAACAGAGCCACCAACATGGGGGTATGTTACCAAACAAGAATATGGTGTGAGGTCCCTTCTATGTACTTTGCTTAGGTTCTTAACCAAACAACATTGAGTAGATCAAAATCCCCAAAGATGGAGATACACAAGTAAAATGAAGATGTTGTTAGTGGATATTGACCAAGGACCAAAGACGCTGTCACAAATTGCATTGGCGATGGTTGTCAATAGTCTGCACGATCATCTATGATTTTACTAATTTCATCCCCTCAGATGAAGCATATTTTGTTTTCTGCCCAAGGCACACTGCGGCACGTTTTCAAAGGCCTAGCGCATGAATTCTGTGCGAAATATCATTCCAATTTTCGGCCCCCCATAAAAATCATTCTGAAGTAGATTCAATACAGCATTAACCCAGGGTTTCTACTGGTATCTATAGAGCCTAGCCCTAACGACAGAGTTGGATCAGCCACGCAGGAGAGCTTCTACGAAAGAAGGTGAAGTCGCCGATCTTGTCAGTACTGACCTGAGCATGGGGGACTTGAGCCAAGATTCAGCAGATGGTGACGCAAAGCGGTGCCCCACGAGAGCTAAGTTGGTATAAACATAATGCCAATCACCATGGTGTATGATACGTATAATCACTGAAAAAACATCTTAGATGGTTAATGAATGGTGGTTTATAACAAAATATAACAAAATATACCAAGATTAGAACTGGGGGACCCAAAAAATTGTGTAAACGTTGACGTAGCCAGGTTTTCCACACCACGCCTCAAGTTGCATCAGTGAACCATTGGTAAACTAACAGTTTGCTATTGAAAATGGCCATAGAAATAGTGGATTTTCCCTTTAAAAATGGTGATTTATGGCCATTTACAGTGGAGTTTCCCATTAATAGCATGGTGATTTTTGGCTGTTTACCAGAGGGTAACCATTTTTTCTATACCAGCAATCCGACAAAAAAAACAAATCCTTGTTAGCAAGAAATCACGTATACCATGTTCTGATTTCAGCACAGGCTGGTGTTGATTGCATCCCCACTTTTGTCGGCGACGTTTAGATTCTTGATCACTTAAGTGTCTGGTTACTTCACTGGATTGGTTAAAGGGAAAATTTACAGGAAAGCCCGATATTTCATAGGAAAATCCATGGTTTCCTGTAAATTTTCCCTTAAACCAATCCAAGGATTACTGTATCTAAAACCACAGCAGTTGTTTTTCATATCCACATTATGTTGGTCAAACAAATCTCTGAAATTCGTCGTTTGGGTGACTACTGTGAAGCCCACATAGAGAAAAACTGTCTATTGACTAGAGTGATTAGAGTAGTACCAATTCCAAGAGTCGTTACTATTTTGGGGAATAACCACCCCCAATAAGCATCGCCAGGGCACCCTCCGGCAAACGTGGCAATGGAACATTTCCCCACTTGATTTTCCCATGAAAGCCTCCATCTATAGGGGATGTTCCATTGCGATGTTTGAGCACCGGTCTCCAGGGTTGACCGACCAGTTCAGCTTCAGCAGTTTCAGGATACACCTGATACGGCAAGTGTCATCAGTCGTGGGAGCAAAAAGGCCAGGGATGATTTCTGTCAGGGATGTTTACAATCTAATTGAGGGATAGGCATGGGATATCAAGCAATATATATATATATTATATATATATATATATTATATACAAATCTAATCAACAATCTGATATTTGGATTTGTCTGAGAGATTCTGACAGTGGGAGATTCATCCTCAAAGAATGCAATTTCAATGGGGAAAATGACGAAACAACATCAAATTTGGGGTTTCCTGTTTTCAGACAGACCCAATCGTTCGGTCAACGAATGATTGGTCTAGAACCTATACCTTGGTTGTCAACTCTATCAAGCTGAGTTTACCATCTGGTAAATTAAGATAGACCCTGGCAGATAGGGATTGGAACGTTAGTTTCCTCTAAAGATAGCTATTCTCAGGGTCTATGTTAAATTACCAGAGGGTATCTACTGTATGTCTATCCTGAACTTGAAGACCAAACATAAGTTTAAAGCACCAAGACTTTCGGCAAAATGAGAATGTCGCCAATAGGCTGGTGAGTGGTTTCATTCCCGCAATACCCTCCGGTATTCAAACATGGTGGTAAATGAAAATCCCCTTTACAGAGAATGTTTCTAGCTGGGAAACTCCATGAAAATCATATCTATGAATAATAGGGGAATTGTCCAGCAAACCATGTTTGATGACACTGACACCGGAGGGCAATGAGAAGAATGGGAGTATGGTCAGTATGGTCCCAATCGACCAATTTTTTGAAGATGTGTAGCTGAACAATCAACCCAATTGGTACAGAATAGGCTACAGGTCAAGGCTTCACAGACCCGCAGATGGTGGTCGCGGTTAACATTCACCGCGGCACCTTATGTGGAGACGATTTTGGTGGCCATACACAACCTGGAAATCTTTGGAATGGTTTTAATAGTTCAGGATTTCAAAACCACCAAAACAACCACTTACCCACTGGAAGTCTTAGTCGGCGCTTGCGACAACGCACTTTCTGGGCTTCCTAACAATGCCGTCTACCGCAAAGACGAGATAATTTTAGTTATTTGGTCTATGACAAAGCCCTGGCTTGTGGTGGCTTCAATTTCCTATACATATCATGTCCGTGTCGCGCATGATCAGCACTGATAGTGCAAATGATATCCATTTGTGGGAAGGGAAAGCTAAGTTCTGCCCTTGGAATTATGGGGCATCTCTCTATACGCATACATCACAAAGCAGGCTCATATGGTTCAGGTGATCAAATGATATCAAATCCCTGAGATTCTTTAGATACATTCTTGCTGTTTTATTTACTGTGCTGTATGTCAGTATGCTCTGGTTGAACGATGTTTGAAGTTTTCCAATCGGTGAAATTCCATTTCCCGAGAGAGATTTTGGTTTAGTACTTGTTCTAGTTTGCTTTGGCTATTTTACTCAAAAGCAGCAATGGCAATGCCGTCAAGTCAAACACAAAATCCAACAAACATGCCTGTTTTGAAAGATTCCCAGCGGAGGAGATTGAGGAAGCGCTCTCTCAAGGCAGTTCCGATGTTTCATCGGATGGGTACAGCCCACAGTCAGGTAGCCTCGCAACAGAAAATGGGTTCAATTGGCCAATTTTTGTTGATGTTTTTTCAAAGATAACTTCCAATTATCCAGAAGGCCTCAATGGAACCAGAAGAAACTGGTGAGAGACCCTGATGGCCCTGATTAAAAGACGCTGAGAAGTGGAACACTGATGACAATTTAAATTAGTTCGTCCCACTGAAAAATGTCACCCTTGTATCACTGGAGAAAAACTGACCATTTAACGGTGTTTATGAGTTGCCATTCCGGGAATGAACATCCAAACATAGGCTCAACCTTTGGTTTTTGGACAGGTTGAGAGTATCGACCATAGGACACAATAGATTTTTATACATGGCAATCGCAGGACAAGAACAAAGAACTGAAGCAGCCAAAAGAAAAAAGACATCGTTAGCAGTTTTCTCGCCGTCAATGCCATGAAGACAGCATCTCGCAAATCACTTGTGGTGAGTTGTTTTTGAATGTTTTTGAACAAATGACATGTGGGTTGGAAACAGACTATCCATCCATTGGTTCATGATTTACCCTATCCAAGATTGCCATAGATAGAACGTTTTATCACACATTTTCAGGTCCACATCCAAAATATATCAAAATATCATGTTGTTGGAAACCCAATATATTCCATGATATCATTGACAAATCTCAATGATATCCCACTTATAGTTGGTACAAAGTGGGTACCCCTAGCTAGCCAAGTTGCTCCATATATATATATATATATGACAAAAAAAGTTAATGGATGTTAGTGGGGTTTGTAAACCAACAAACATAACTGGGGACTGCCCCACATTGTGAACATCCGAAAATGGCATGGTGTGCCATCGTTCATCCCTGCAGTCCCTTCGGTCCCGTAGGGGTTGGAACTCCGGACTCCAGCACCCTGGCGCGCTTTCTCAACAGGCGCCGTTGTGATGACAGATCTGCGGGGATGACGTTGTGGAAGGTTTCCTAAGTCAGGTAATCCAAATCATCCAAATCATTCGTGCATTTTAGCATTGGAACCAATGGTTTTGAGGATTATGTTTTGATGTTGAGGAATTATATAGAGTAATCACAAACCATCCATAGTTTGACGGTTTATACGAACCAATTGTGGTAAAATTGAGGATGGTTTACTATTGTTTTCCTAACATTATTCCATTTTCACTGGGGATACAATGGAGAGGTGTGGTTGGTAGTTTCATGTTTTAGCAATATTCAGCAATATTGAAATGGGCGCATAGCTATTGAGAATAACCAGTTTTATAGGGAAATCATCATAAATCATAAACAAATGGGCCATGGCTTCCATAGCTATGTGAGATTACCAGAGGGAAACTGGGACCCATCAATGGCCATTTCAGGTACCTATATAAATTGGAGGTACTTACTATATATAAGGCATTATAAGGCACCCATGTAAGTAAGGGCTAAAATTCAGGGGATTTGCTTCAAAATATTGTTTTATATATGGTACAGTACCTCCATTTTAAGGTCCTAAAATTCCCATTGAACACATTTATCCTTGTCACATAGACCCAAGCCATCGGAAGGCGTTCACCGGCGCCTAGTACTGCGGGCACTCCGAGGTGCAATGCCGGGGTGTTGGACATCTGGGTTGCTGGATATCAGCAATTACTATGGACCTGGATAGATACAAGGTGGTGCCCCCCCCAGTTCCGTTGTTCGGTTTCTACACCCAAGAAACTATTGCTATATCTACCACAACCCCAAACTAGTTATTAGAGTTCTCAACCAACGCAACTATCTAGGGAGCACCACCTCGTACGAATATATGGTTTGTGTGTGTGTATATGTCAGTATATGTGGGTAAATGTTTGTGATGCGATGCATATGCGAGGTGAGGTGAGGTGATAGATATATAAACTCACACTTGCTGAACCAACAATATTACGCACCAGTGGAAGCACATCAACATAAACAAATAGGTGACCCGGTGGGTCATGAATCATGAATCATATGCAATAAAGCTAACAATTTTACTTGTTTTTTCTGTTCTTTATTCACCCTAGGTTATGACTTCCACGGGTACCCCCAACAAACAGGGGCTTTTGAATCCCCTTTCAAGGGATTTTTTTTCCTCCATGAACCTCACGCCGCAAGGCCGCACTTGGGACAGCGACAGGCGCAGCATGCTATGGGGGAATATCAATCGGAAGCTCCTTTCATTGGATTGGTTTAAGGGAAAATTGACAGGAAACCATGGATTTTCCCATGAAATATAGGGGTTTCCTGTAAATTTCCCCATTAACTAATCCAGTGATCCTTGGCGATTTTGCTAAGTTCTTTGCTGAAGTTCAGTGTCACAGGTCCCATGTTCAGTCATGTCATATATGTTTTGGACCTGAAATCTTGCAGGTTCAATTGTTTGAACCACAAGTCCGTCATGGATGCTTCTTAAACTTGCTATACCTGTAAACAGAAACGTGCAATCCAGATCATAGATTTTCCTACTGATTGATTGCTTTATGCATGTGTTCACAGCACTTTTCACGACCGAGGATGAAAATTGTTACAAATTGACCCCAACTGTTTGGATGTTGATTATATTGCAGTTATATATTACACAAAATATAACTTGGATGTTAATAACAGGTATCAAACTGTTCAAGTCGTTACCCTCTGGTAAACGTTGACATAGCTATGGAAAATCACCATGCTATTAATGGGAAAATCCACTATTTCTATGGACATTTTCAATAGCAAACTGTTAGTTTACCAGAGGCTATATCCCATTCATCCCATTAAAATCCCTATAAAATCCCATTAACCAATGGTTTCCTATGGTTTGGCAGCCGTTCTCGCGTCTCTTCCGAGGCAGTGGGATTGGGGGGTGGGTTTCCATCGGGACAACTCGGCCGTGGGTTTTCTGATGGTTCTAAAAGATGGGAAAAGACATGGGAATATAGTGGGAATATATCCATGGAATCATTATATCATATTATATCAATTCTAAAATTATGGCAAATTGGTGTGTCTGAAGATGGTGTATATCCAGTATTTCATGGGGAAAATGATGGTAAACCAATGGGTTTGGGATACCATATTTTCAGACAAACTTGGAAAATCAACAAAAAGATGCAAATCACGAGGAAAAGGTTCTTGACCATCACTTGAAATGGTGCTTGCTCGGTGGTAGACCCTGGTTGTAAAACACTATCTCTTGCAGCGGATTTTCTGTAGGTTGTCCTTTTAAGTAAACATGTCTAGAACATTGATTGCCTAAAACAGTAACATTCAGAACCCCATTTCATCCCATGGTTGGTTTACCATCAAAATCACTGTTCAGAGGGCCTTTGTTGCCCCACTATATCCTCATGATATTCCCATTCTGCTTGGTGAATATGCTCATTTTGTTGGTTCACGTCCCAAGTTTTGTTGATAACCTGACATACCCAATGTTCTTCATCACTTTTGTTGGTTAAAATACCCATTTTCCAGCTAGACCTTCCCCTTTTTGGGGCGGATCCCCTGAACCGGCAGGAGAGCAATGCCTTCTCTGATGTGAGTTTTTTCGCTGGGGGATCTCAGTTAAGATGTGGCTATCGGATGCAAAGTGGCGACCAGTAAAAGTACATACAAGGTGGTGCCCTCCTCAGTTGGAAGTTGGTTTATAAACCATAGTAAGTATATAACCATATATAGATGTATCTACCATAAACCATTGTTTTTGGAGTTATAAACCAACTTAGCTAACTATGGTGCACCTTGTACTTGTTCTTTGTGTTTAGTAACCCCCTGAAAGAAAAACAAACAAGTACAGTAAAATCTTGCTAAAAGAGTGATCAATTACTGTACAGTATTCCTTTTTGGTGTGACTATTATATACAGCAATGTGGTAAACCCAACGATAAACCCTGCATTTGGGGATGGTTTATACAACCGATTTATATATGTGAATTTCCTTGATGTTTTGTGATTTGGGTGTACTGTAGGAATAGTATTGAACCATCCCATTCATTGTTTTTTTTAACCCTCAGCCATCAAAGCCATGCTTCAGCCATGTGGACTCGGGAGAGCAAGGGATCCAGGATCCATGTTTCTTTTTCTCTCACTTGCTGACCTCACTATGGCCGATTCTGAAGTAGGGGCAATCATCACAGAATAGCCTCAGATATCTTGAGCCGGGTTTAGGAAAGGCTATAACGACGCAAGTGATTAGGAAGGAGCAGTTCGGAGCTAGGGGTATCCATATTCCGTATTGAATTGGGAGCCAAGGAGCTACGAATTGAGTTTCTCAACCATATGATAGATAATTTGCCCAGATTTGGGGACTTTGGCTGCTGCATTCCACGCTTGAATTGTAAGTTCTAAATTCCTGGGTTGGTCCGCTTGTGTAATTGCCTGGATTTCAACCCTGACCCTGTAAGCTATAGCTGCCAATTGGGCTGATCCCCAAAAAAGCCCTTTGGAGAGTTGCGATCAGTAATGAGAGATCGGACACTGAAGTTCATGATTTTAACCTTGCAACAGAGTTGAAAGGCGGAGGGGAAGACTTGACATGTTTTCAAAGTGCCACATTGAATATCATTGAATTGGTTCACCCGTTTGGTAATTTAACATAGCTATTGAAAATGGCCATTTATAGTTGATTGTTCCATCAAAAATGGTGTTATTCTATAGCTTTGTTAGTTTACCAGAGGGTAACAAGTAGTTCCGAACTTCAGAAAGCAAGTCTCGTTCCAGCAGGGTCGGTTTACCTCAGCTCCGTCGCAGCAGTTGTGGTGTCAATGCTGGGGTGGGAACCTCCTTTTCAAGCCGTAACAATCCCTTCCTTCTTTAGATTTCTTTAGGCTAGTCTTGATGTTCTTGGGCTACTTCGCAAGAATCCTCAATCCGCAATCAAAATATTGTGCTTCGGTGCAAGTCACTTGAAAACTGCTTCGTCTACAATGATTTCCGACTTTCTGTCCGGCACGAAGATGCTCTCTCTATGGGTTTTGTCAGGGTCCCAAGATGTCCCAAGTGCCTCAACTTGATCTGCCTGCAGCTTGGACCGAATCATCAAGGGTCCATGGACCATGACCACCACAGTTCAGCAAGGACTAAAGCCCCATACCCAAAGCAGCGTCAAGTCTTGGACACTTCCGGTGCCAGAGCGAGACTGAATCATGTTCGCACGCCTCAGGACCGAGAACATAGTGGGAATGCAATTGAACACATCAACTTGGTGCTTTCTCAATAGGGAAATGGCCTGATTGTCTGGAAAGAAATCATCTAACTGTAGGCACTGTAGTGGCGGCTTATCACCTAACCTATCACCACGTCTCGAGATCGTTCCATCCTGCATCCCCTCAAAGAAAGCACCGTGCTAGTGATCACCATGACCCGGCCCCGTGGAGAGCCTCCAGAGGATGAGTGGCTTGAGTGGCTTGGTAGCAGAAGATAACGACCCAAAGCATCGGTTTATAGCTAGGATAGTTATGGATAGTTCGGGTTTATGGGAGATATAAGTTATAGATAGTTATAGATGATTTCGGTGGGGTCATGCATTAAATATCGTTAAATCATGACTTGTGCGGTTGTACAATCTTGTATATGCCGAACAAAATCCAACAAATTAAGGTTCAATTCAGGGATCAGGGGACCACAGACCAGAGTACAATTAACACAAGGACACAACATCTATGAAAATAACACTGCAAGATCTATGAGCACAACCCCTCAAATGCATGAACACAACACCCATATGTATGAGCACAACTCCCCAAAATCTATGAAGAGACCAAAAATTTAACGTTTACGTCAGTTTTTGCGACTCGACGTGCAGATTCCCTGCAGAGGGATCACCGCACACGGTCAAAAATTTCAATTTTTCCTCGGTTTTGACACTCGACGTGCAGATTCTGCGAGAGGGTCGCAATTTCTTTGTGACCGACAGGGCCACCGCCGGCCTTAAGAGTGAAGATAAACTAGACGAAGATGAGAGAGAAAGAGGAGGAGAGGTATATCTTGGGGTGTTATCTTCATAGATTTTGGCGGTTGTGCTGATAGATCTTGGGGTGTTCTCTTCATAGTTTTTGGGGGTTACGCTCATAAATCTTGGGGCCTGGGGTGTCCTCTTCATAGAGTTTTGGGAAGTCGTGATCATAGATTTTGGGTTGTTCTCTTCATAGATTTTGGGGGTTGTGCTCATAGATCTTGCGGTGTGATCTTCACAGATTTTGCGGGGTTGTGTTCATAGATCTTGGGGTGTCATTTCCACAGTTTTCGGGAAGTTGTGTTCATAGATCTTGGAGTGTTATCTTCGTAGATTTTGGAAAATTGTGAGTTTTGCTCCTGGATCTTGGGGTGTTCTCTTCATAGATTTTGGGGGTTACTCTCATAGATCTTGGGGTGTTCTCTTCATAGATTTTTGGGGGGTTGTGTTCATAGATCTTGGGGTGTCCTCTTCATAGATTTTGGGGGTTGTGCTCATAGACCTTGGGGTGTTATTTTCATAGATTTTTTGGGGTTGTGTTCATAGATCTTGGGGTGTTATCTTCGTAGATTTTGGAAAATTGTGAGTTTTGCTCCTGGATCTTGGGGTGTTCTCTTCATAGATTTTTGGGGGTTACTCTCATAGATCTTGGGGTGTTCTCTTCATAGATTTTTGGGAGGTTGTGTTCATAGATCTTGGGGTGTCCTCTTCATAGATTTTTGGGGTTGTGCTCATAGNCTCATAGATCTTGGGGTGTTCTCTTCATAGATTTTTGGGAGGTTGTGTTCATAGATCTTGGGGTGTCCTCTTCATAGATTTTTGGGGTTGTGCTCATAGATCTTGGGGTGTTATTTTCATAGATTTTTGGGAAGTTGTGCTCATAGATCTTGTAGTGTTATCTTCGTAGATTTTGGGAAGTTGTGCTCATAGATCTTGGGATGTTCTCTTCATAGATTTTGGGGTTGCAGGGTTGTACTCATAGATCTTGGGGTGTNTTATCTTCGTAGATTTTGGGAAGTTGTGCTCATAGATCTTGGGATGTTCTCTTCATAGATTTTGGGGTTGCAGGGTTGTACTCATAGATCTTGGGGTGTTATCTTGCTAGATTTTGGGAAATTGTGCTCATAGATCTTGGGGTGTTCTCTTCATAGATTTTTGGGAGGTTGTGTTCATAGATCTTGGGGTGTCCTCTTCATAGATTTTTGGGGTTGTGCTCATAGNTTATCTTCGTAGATTTTGGGAAGTTGTGCTCATAGATCTTGGGATGTTCTCTTCATAGATTTTGGGGTTGCAGGGTTGTACTCATAGATCTTGGGGTGTCATTTCCACAGATTTTTGGAAGTTGTGCTCATAGATCTTGGGGTGTTATCTTACTAGATTTTGGGAAATTGTGCTCATAGATCTTGGGGTGAACTCCATAAAATCACATTCAAACATCTCAGGACAGAGTGGAGCCTCCGCAGCCTCCGGCTGGGAGTCGCATCAGGAGCAGCTTCCGGAAGTGTCCCTTGGCGCTGGGATGAAGACTCTGTGTGGTGTATGGGGGGATGTAACGAAGCTCGAACCGAAAGTGGGACCTCACCTTGAAGGTGACTGGTTGTTGATGTTTTGGAATATGCTACGTTGAATGCTTGGGGTAGTATATAAACGCTAGTGTATGTTTGCCAATGGGTTTTGAGGGGAAGATGCTTCCCCTCCTTCAAAACAGAAATAATTTGTGGTGCATACAAAGCCGCAGCGTTACTGGGGCTCCCAAGGAAATGCCATACTTGCAGGTGCAGTTGTGTCTTAATGGATGTACCCTCTGGTAATCAAGCGTGGAAATGGAAAATCCCTTATGAATGGAGGATATGGAGGTTTCTAGCTGGGAAAGTCATCTGTAAATGGAGGATTTTCCAGCCATCCACGTTTGATTACTGGACTATTTCCAGGAACTGCGCCCCCAAAGGTGGAAATGACCAGCATTTTCCGTCCATGGCACCCCATTGGCTGAGTTCGGCCATACATCCTTATGGGGATATTTGCCAACTACACATCCGAAAATAGGGCGCCCCAATGCATCCCAAAAAATCAAGATATTTCATATTTTGTTTATATTGGTTTATCATAGTTTTTCCAATGATTGTTGTGATCTACTGTAAAGTGGCCATAGATGTCATGGCACAGCCAAAATTATTGTTGGTTGTGTACATATACATACATACCATCACAATCCATTATATTATATGTCCATATCATAGTTGGTTCTATATCCCTCCATTCTCTTCCCACAATTTTGCCATGATTGATGACTTCACCCATACCCATACCTCAGGCCGGAATATAGCACCAACGGCGTTCCTGACCATGGCAGGCTTGGCAGAAAGCACCACGGGATGTCATGGGTGAAAGCCATGTGTTTGACATATTTCATGGTGAGTGTAGGTGTATATGAAGATCAAGTTGGATGTGTGTGTGTGTGGAAATGATATACCTGTATCTACTTATATATACATATATATATATATATATAAATAGTATATACACATAATTACATACATGCTATAGTTATGTTTCCTTGTATGCTTTGGGTGTATCGGTTTTGGTCAAATTCACCATCCGGTGCTGAATTTCGGAGCATGGGGGAATCCTAGCGACACAGTGACTGCAAATGATGATTTCAATGGATTGGTTAATGGGAAAATTTACAGGAAACCATGGATTTTCCCATGAAATAAAGGGGTTTCCGGTTAAAATTTTCCCTTCAACCAATCCAGTGATGATCTGATATGATCTGATTATCAAATATGAGGTCGCTGTGCACTATCGATAATCGGACACCTTTTCCCCACAAAATCCTCACCGGCCCCCAGCCATACTTCCTAAGAAGCTACGGCTTGATCCCTACGGATATATGTTATGAATCAGCTATAAATCAGCTATAAATCTCATAAATGAGATCATGTTTGCTGGATATTTCTGGTGAGTTCGCCGCATTTTCCCTTGACATGTTTGTCCAACAAAAACCACGACGCGAAATTCAGGCCGCCCTCCAACCGCAAAAGCCGCAACTTCCGCGACATCGCCTCCCGCGCCGCCACGGCCAGCCGAACCCTGGTGCCTCGGAGACGGAGATCCCGCTGGATCCAAACACTTCCTGAGAAGGTCCTCAACCCCCCAAATCATAGCCCAGCCATACTTCCGAAGAAGGGAAAAAGCGGGATCCATGGGGTATTAGACAATAATAACGATGATACTAATACCAATTACAAATAATCAATGATATCATGGGGATAGAATCAATATATAGATAGAATGATAATCGATATAGTACATATAAACATATCAAAGCTATTGTAAGACTATATAGAATACTACTAATGATGATAATAATGCTAATGATAGAAATAAAGTGGATGACTTCTGTTCTGACCTCACATCGTGACGATATCATGGGGATAGCCCTGATCCAAGACTTTCCGGCGCGCGGCTCAGGTGTCGCGGCTGAAATCCCCGCGCGCCCCCCGGGTCAAAGTGCTGAAGGACTCCGAAGAGCTGAAGATGCTCGGTGAAGCACCTGGTGAAGCCCATTTCCGAACTAAAAATGGCTACTTTAGATGAGAAAACCCTTGTTTAAATGGGAAAATTCATGGGAACATAAGGGACAACACATGGAAACTGATAATTTTCATGGGAAAATCCATGGGCAACATATAATAGGAAATACAGGCAACTTAAATGTGAACATCAGTGGAAACAATTTGAACATCCCCTATAAATGGAGGTTTATAGCTGAGAAAATAGTTGAACTAAATGGGGGATACGCCAGAAAGGCACTTGGAGGATCAGTTCACCCAGTTATAACTGGGATTACCCGGGAATCGGGCGCTAACCAATTATTAAGTGAGATGATCCTCAAAGTAATGACTGCTGGGGAAACCTTAGTTCTACGCGTGCCGACCTGTGGCCAAGCTCATAGTTTCTTTCCGGAGGTCTTGAACCTGCAAGGAATCTTCCTAGAGGAAATATGATCAATTCTTGTGTGCATAGCTGAACGTCATTGTATGTCATTGTTGTTGATTGCTGCAGGGAGATATGCCTCCAGTTTCTGGGGCTTCAGATGGTACAGTACCTCTATTTTAGGGTCAGTTTCCACTGGGAGCTGGATGGAGCTGGAGATTAGACCTGCCTTGGCAGTTGATATGTGCGAATCTGTCCGACATGTTGTGTTCTTAGAGGATCTTTGAGGTCTGAGATCTTTGTTCAAGATAGAGAAGATGGGACAACACATCAAATTTATCTAATTGAATAGATAAGATATACATGATAAGATGAAATAGATCTTTGTTCAAGAGCAGTTCAAAATCAAGGAACTCTGGGGCCACTCGGTTTGAGTTTCCGGGACCAGTCAATCTTGCCGCATGGTCAAAAAATGGCGGTAGATTGAGGGCCTGTTGACGGATTTTTCTGTAGATTCTGTTTACTGTATATTATATAATGTATTCATAATATATATTGTTATATATGTGTTATAATGAAATTATGTTTTGCATAGTTATTCCGATTTGCTTTGCCCAGCTTTGCCTCTTGTTGTTCTTAGGATGAGGTTGCAGATATAACACTAACATTCAAGAGGGCAAGAGGTGCCAATTCATTGGCGATCTTGTGGTTCAAATATTGCGCTTCAGAATTGCTACAGAGTGGGGCCCCTAGATAGCAAAGTTGGTTTATAACTCCAACAACTATGGTTTATGACAATTATAACTATTTATATAGTTTATATGTGGGGTTTATGAACCAACAAATATCGCTGGTTACCAACCAAGTGCATCCAAGTGCCACCTCCGGCCATGGAGCCGAATGGATTTCCCAGAATCACGGCAGAGAAAAGAAAGAACTGCCAAGATGGTCAGATAGCTTCCTTACACAGATGTAAAAATCGGCAAACATCCCAGTTCCCGTAGGTTGTTGGGTGATGGAAAGTCCTCTAAAGTTGTGTGTGTTTCTTTTCCCGCATGGCAATCCGCGCAACGGAGAATGCCCATGAATAGTTTGATTTTCCATTGCTTCTATGACCAGAGTGTACACCAATCAACTTGTGGAACCATGGTTTTTTAAAGATGACAAAATGCTGACCAGCCGCTGGTGGTTTCAACAGATGGGATTCTGATCCCAGTGAGTTCATCGAGAGTGGGCCACCAACTTGCTTCAACCAGCCACTGACTCAAAAATAAGATATCCCGAAATCCGATGCTTGTGACATTTGCCGTTTGGGGATATTTGGGATACAAGACATCCCATTTTCGGAGAAACCCAGATGTACCTCCGGCCACTGAGGAGCCAGCTTTACAGAACGATACATGAAGGCTGGTCGTCCTTTCTGAACGTTGGCTTCGGTTTATTATTTGTTCAGACTCTGGTAATCAAACAATGGGACCCAATCATATACTACTGTAATATAGAATAGGAAATGTATCTATAGAATGGGAAAGTGATCTACAACGATTTGCCGCTGTGGATATCAGTGGGATCTGTTTATTTGATTTTATTTGCTAGGTCAGATTTCCGGAGGGTACATCAAGCGCTGCAACGTATGCTGGTTTTCCCGCATATGATCTCCAAGAGCAGGTTTGGCTGGGTCGTAAATCAGATGCCGCTGGCAAGTCTGTTCTGGCATATTATCAAAATCACATCGTAATATAATCTCTATGGTGAATACGATATAATATCCATGCTGAATATTCACCATTGTTGATAGTAACGACATGCAATTAGTAATGACAATGATGTCCATGGTTGCCATCAAGCTTCAAATGTGGGGATATCAATAATGCTCTGGCAGCATTTTTCATTTTTTTGAACGAAACCAAACGCAGGAAAGCGTGAAATGATTTGTTGCCATCATCATTGGATTGGTTTAAGGGAAAATCGAAACCGGAAACCATGGATTTTCCCATGAAATATGGATGGGTTTCCGGTTTCAATTTTCCCATTAACCAATCCATTGCCATCAGGCAAAACTGTCTACAATGTGGAGTCGTTCTACAAGGAGCATGGAGTCATGCAGAGAATCGCCCGCAGCACCTTTTTCCAGCCACTTGGCGGTTTGACGATGTGTGCCGTTTTTTGGACGAAACAAGCAAATCGTTCCAATCATTTGGGTACCGCAAACGTTTTGATATAGTGAAAAATTCCGTTTAAAGGGACAACGACCCATAATGACCCATATGTATTTCGTGAAATCCACATGTTTGATCATGGTTTGTGTCTTAGGCAGGTCCCCATTCCTGTGTCCGCTTGAGTCCCAAGATTTTTGTGGGCATCCGCCAAGCCTACAACTTGGTCGATGGGATCATGAAACTGATACATGAACAAGAAATGGACACAGAAATGCGGCAAAAATGGGCACTGTCCAAATGATGTCCTACTTGGTTGATGACGATGTGAAGGTACCAGGGTGCAGTGATTTGGATTGCGGATGATGACCCATGGAAATTCCTATGAACCAGCAGAAGGGGATGATAAAAGGCTGGTTTTTGTAGGTATCGGCCATCCTGCGACCTAGGATCCAAAAGGACCCTCCAAAACTGACCTGAAACCGCAGCTGGGTCAAATTTCATACTTCAGCAACATTGCACACATATAAATACATATAATACATATACATATAATACATATACATAATACATATACATATACATATACATATACATATACATATACATATACATATATCTATATGATCATATATGTATGATATGCAAATTAATGTACCCAACATTATAGGCAAGCACCCCTGCTGTGGGTCTGTGGGCACAAAATCCCTGAACTTGATCGTGGCCCAACGGTTGGGACCTCCCGAGGAACATGACGCTCTTCATGATCCTAAGCTACGCGCTGTGGTTGTCCTATGACACCGTACCTTGGTGAAGTCTGGGTCAAACGCAGTCTACCATTTTTTGGTGGTTGAATGTTGAATTGAAATGAATTGAATATGTCTGTCATGTTTTTTTCATGGAAATCTCCATCATCAGATAGCATGTTCGTTGTACCAATTTACTTTGCTGTCTACTTGCGGGGTAACCATGAGTAGTTGCATGTATCCATCTTGAAGGTGGATAAATCAGAATTGTTGCGGCACCAGAGAAGAGAAGAACATTTTGAAGAAATGTCTAGCTTTCACAGAATGACGCAGCTTGTAAATCATATGGCAAACTTAGAACATATCCTGCTTCCACTTCCATCAATAAGCAGGGCTATGAAGCCCAAATTTTCCCTTGTGGGTCACCCAAACGGAAGAAAAACACGTGTGAATTCCAGCTTGGGACCGTTTATAAATGAGAACCTGTGATTGTCTGAATGAGGGCATGCACACCCAGCTATACCAGCTTTTGCGGGCTTTTTTCCAAGAGATTGTGGGTTGTCTCAAAGGCAACTGGAAGATCAGCTATAGATCATGGTGCATGGTGCAGTTGAGTTTATTTTCGTAGGCAGAACCATGTCAAAACAATACAACCCCCATAGGGATCATTCGGGATAGTTTGGCTTCAAGCACGTTGTAGGAGCTACACCACAACTGGGGTGCTTCATCCCGTAAGCTTGGGTGCTTGTTAGAGGACGACCCCTTGCCAACCTCGCTGGATACGGCAGAAAGATTGCCCCATGGCCCTACCACCATAAATGGGTTTGTCTGAAAATATGGTACCTCTAAATGCATTGGTGAATCCTTCTTATCCCCATTAAATGGCTATTTCTATTTCCTATTTTCAGACAAACCCACATCATCCTCAGTTTCACCAGATAGTTATCAGCATTCCCACTTGGTCTTGTTGGATTGGATTTGTCTACAACCACCTGAATGATCGATGGATTGGTTCACAGCAGTATGGGAACATCACAGTTTACAAGCATGGTTTCTGCTTCTCCAGATTTTTTGGGGTTCAGGTTTCAATTTTTCCTTAAACCAATTCTGGGAAATGAACGTTTCCATCCTGACAGTATGATTTGATCCCCACTCAATACCATTTGGGGAATCTAAATACAACCAACTTCAATGAACATTTGCATGCATCTGCATGCTGTATATTTACACATATATACATATACACAGGGTATACAGATATATATATATATATACATAATATATATATATATATATATACATGTCAATGGAAAATACTTAGAATGAATCCGAACATATCTGTACACATATAGATATAAATGATATATATATATATATAGCAGGAACTAAATCAATGGGAATTTCAGGACCCTAAAATAGCGGTACTGTACCACATGAAGCCATAGAAATGGGGTGTGTATCCCCTTAAAGATTGAACTCTGATTGCTTCTCGTGGATGCTGTTCACAAAAAGCATCGCCCCCAGGATGTCAATGATGCGCCGACGTTGCTGGAGGCTAAGGTGCAATTTCAAATAATGGAACATCTCTTCTGCAGCCCGGTGCAACATGGGCAGATGGGGTTTTCTTGGTGCTGGAGAAGTGGGAAAATCTGGGAAAAACTTGAAATGAAACTTGAAAGATATACATAGAAACTCAAGATATTCATAGCCGGGGGGTTGAACATGGACCGGTGAAGGATTGGGATGTAATCGGTAAATAATTGGATAAACAATGGAAACTATGGAAATGTGTATTTCATGGGGAAATTAATGGTATGCGATATGTATGCAACAAAGGGGTCGGATTTCTGGATCAGCTTTGGATGAAAAAAAATAGTGAATGCTATTTTTGTTGCTATCATTCAGCGGATATTTTACATTAACTTAACCTTGGATTGGCCATGGAAGTCTTTTGACCCATCAAACTGTTTCTGAAGAATGGGGCATACCCAAAAAAACATCCGAATTGTGGTGATTTCGAAGCATGAGACCAGGGGCCCCAAATTTTCAGAAAACTGCAAATAAGGTAAATAAGTATAAGTATTTTACAAACAACCACAAAACAAAACGGAAATGTTGACTTCACCAACAATAGAGGGGGGTTCACCGAGACAGGTAAGCAATTCATCACCGGCACCGGGCAAACGGAGGCTTTAGGCATGAAAAACGGTGGATGTTTATTTGCAGTTTTGTGGATTGGTTTGTAGTTTCTACAGGGGGTGTTCTGAAAATTTGGTCTCTCCAAATCTCATTTATCATCATTGTCCCTCTAGAAATCATAGCCATAAATTGACTGAGGCTACCCCAATTTTCAAACAAACAGTCCAAGTCGGGAAGGCACACACTGCCAGTGCCGTTGTTAACCATCAAGTTACTTGGGATGTTCAACAACCAGCATGCGAACAAAAAGCGCAGCAATGGGTTCTGCAAACAGACAAAATGCATCTTACAATATGGAATGCTCAACACCTACCATCTGGAAAATTGACATAGCTATGGACAATCACCATTTTCAATATGTAAATCATCTATGAATGGGCAATTTTCCATGGTTTTGCTGGTTTACCAGAGGGTAAAGTGGATTGGATTTCCGATTCTTGGACTATGCCAGCTCCAGATCAGCAACTTGGTGATGTCAAAGCATTCCATCAACGGAAAATGCGTTGGGTTACTTACAAAGTGGGGCCTCCAAAGGATAGCTAAGTTGGGTTTAACTCCAATAACTATTGTTTGTGATACTTACAACATCTTACAACTATAGTATTCAGGGGTTTTGTAAACCAACATAGCTATGACTGGGGGGTCCCACAGTGTAGTTTCTGATGTATTGCATAGACCTCTGGGCTTGTGCCAAAACAGAGGTAACTAGTGGTATACCCTCAGCTATTGCTATTTTAATGCTCGAAATGATGATCAACCATTGGATTTGTGGGGTACCCTATTTTTTGCACAAACCCACTATGTAAATTAATTGTAGATGTGCAAAAAAATGGCTCAGAAGTATGGTTTTTGGACACAGACGAGCCATGAAGTTCACTAGCTGGTACCAGCGTGACATCGAACCCAAACAGATCGCACTCCCTGTTTTTGTTTCACTCGACCCTTCAAAGATCTTCCCGATTTAGTGATGTAGCACTAAGTCTTCACCTCATTCGGCCGTATTTGTTCCGCCTTGAATGATATGCGCTCGCTCCGCTCGCTGATGCTTCTTGAGGCACCTATTTTCTCGTCGTAACTCGGTGACAGAAGGGGTTCGATGACTATCATCAATGATAAATGCCAATATATGCAGTAGACCCCTACTACTTTCCCAAATGGACACTATTTTGAAGGGTCCAGTTGCCGGGATGATCCCTGGGGTTAGGTAATTGGACAGTGGGATAGATAAAACTGATATACACATGCAGTTATATACTGATATAATCTGATATATACTGCATGATATACACTCCACAAAAACCATCAACAACCAGTGAAATCTCCTGGTTAGCTTATTGGAATCCCAAGAATCATCCACTCTGTCTTCTGTATTCGATCGATGAAGTAGTACTTTCTCATCACCAAGTTGTTTTTTTTCAGAGGGATTTCTTGGATGCATTCGATTGAGCCATAAACAATATACCCCCTGTCGATGGGTTCATTTGTTGGGGGTTGTTGGCTTATGACATCACTGGTTGATTGGGAATTAACCCAACATAGGGATAGTCATTGACCAACAAGTGCCATGGGATTGGAGGAGGGAAAGGACTACCCCATTTGTCCTGGTCAAACACAAGGCTCTCTCCCTTAAGGGTCCATTTCATTGTCCATACATGGGGGTGCAGTTGGCGTTATTGATTTGTATAACCATCTCGAATAACTAGCACAAGTTGGGATAGAACTCCTATAACTATGGTTGTATATCTACTTTGAACTGGAACTGCACCCCCTTGCATCAGTGTTGATGACTGGTTGAATCTCGGTCAAGGTTTGGAAAGAATCTGAGACTTCTCTGGTGAATTTGTAGCCTCTCGTAATTTAACATAGCGAACATCATTATTTTTAGTAGGTAAGTCATCTTAAATATAAATAATGGGCCATGGCTTCCATAGCAAACTCTGAAAAAGAAAAAGATGGCCAATATGGATAGAAGAAAAAGCTTTAGAAACTCTAGATCCTAGCATCAGGTTTTGAACACAGATCTGCTACTTCAAGGGGCATCATTTATCATCCCCCCTAGTTGGATCGATGCAAGGAGGGTATATCCCAAGGAGGATGGGGTCATTTTGCCATTGTTCGACCCGTCAACATGGGTCTTGGTCAAAATTGGGATACCCCAATCCTCAAAAACATGACCGAAATGAAAGGTTCTTTGAATGTCAAATTTGACCCATTCGCAAATGGGTCTGTCTGAAAATAAGGTACCCCGAAATCCATTCTGATTCCTTTCCTCGTTCAAATACCATTTTTTGCGGGTGTACCCCATTTTCACACAGACGCAACAAATCACATTGTTGGTTCTCAATTCATGTATATTCCCATGTCCTTCCCCATTTCACTGAATTTTCCATGGCACCCCAATGTACACTGGAGCTACTGGACTTTTAACTCTCCCGATGAGGAGTTGGTGATACGATTTCTGGCAACTTGGCCAGTTGGAAACTGTGCCCTGTAGTATGCCGCAGGGCCGCGGGGTAGGTTGAACAGCGTTAAACACGGAAACATCACAATATTGAACTATCTTTGGCCGGAACAAAATCGGGAGCCAAGAAAGAATTTATGAATGTGCGATCTTTAGGTAATATGTTGTGGACAATTTGTCGATGAATTAAGCCCCATCACTGTAGGGATATCGCCAAACGTAACTGGGCCAAACGTAACCAGGTCAAATCCCTGGCGAATGGTTGATTAATTTTGTGGAATAAATGGAGAATACATTATCTGAATAACCTCCCCGATCCGTGACGTCACTGGAATGATGCTTGGTAACAGTTAGTAAGGGGAATCATCCCCAAAGGGTTCAAATTTCGGCCATGTTCAGGTGAGTATTTTTTAATACCCAGCTAAGAGTTCTTGTTGCTGAGTACTTCAAGGGAGGCCCACACGACAGGCGATGTCAACACTTTGTGGTGTATCCCCAAGGGAGACCAGAAGAAATTGAGGTACCATCCGGTGTCATCAAACGTGGCAAGATAAATGGAGGTTTTTCTGGGAACATGATGTAAATGATGGATTGTCCATTGCCACGTTTGATTACCGGAGGGTAATGTAGGGCAAACTCGAACAAAGCTGCAGCCCTGCTGGTGGAGTATCAATCCTCGTCACAGGCAGTGCTGGAAGCCCTTGCAATCCTCGTAGCACTGCGGCGGTGGAGTGAGAAGCTCAAGGGTATGGCCATCCAGCTGGTCGTACAGAGTGACTCGATTACAGGCAGGACTGCGACCCCTAGACTGGCCGTAGATTCCCTGGTGGGAGCGGAACTGGCGATCTGCCTGGAATTGGCGATCGAGGAAGTCCGCTCTCACCACATTCCTGGGAAGGCAAACATCGAAGCAGACTTTCTTTCGCGCCCCAGCACGTGGAAGACTGCAACCATGCCGGGGTCACTTAGCGGCGTGGACATCCAGCCAGAGCACTGCCCGTGACCACATTTCTATCGGCTGCGTGCCAAGCCGTGTATACAGTAGAGACCGCTGATGAGGATTGTTTACAGGTGGAAGTTCTCCCAGGATGCTTAAATTCATGTTGGTGAATTCTCATTTTTTCAGCCACTAAAAATACTCTGGACAGAAAGCATGGCTCATTTTAAACTGAAGATCATTTCCCCTGAGTCTTAGATTGGCAAGGGTTCATCTAGCTTTGAGCCTATAGCATCTCCAAGACCAAGGAGACCACCTGGTGTGATGACCATGGGACCATAGTAGTTGCATTGTTGATGGAAGCACATAGGGACCCTCCGGCATAAATCAAACATGGCAGTTGAGAATCCTCCATTTCTTATGAACGATTCTGCAATTTTATAACCGCCATTTTGAAACGATTTTCAAATGTTTGGATCCCTGTGATATCAACCACCTGGCTTTTTTGAATTGATGACGACGGTATTTCAATTTCACACTGGTACTTACATGCCATGGTGGGGATACTCGGAGCAAAGTGATTTGGGGCCTCCTCCACTACCAGCCTGTCACTGTGTTGGTGTCCCTTTGAGGATGACCCTGTGACATCACCGGGAAATTTCAATGTCACTACTTGTAGCTCCCTGAGTTTCCCTTTTGTTTGGTTGGTTGAATCACGATTTCTCTTGGTTAGGTGCGCATTGGGGTACCCAAATGGGCCTCTCATGTTACGTTTGTGAATATACATGAATATACTATATGTGTGTCTGCGTGTATCCCAGCATCTTTGTCGAATTTAATTTCAATGGCTGGTTCAAGACACATAAAAAAAACACATAAAAACACATCAAAATCCGGACGTGTTTTCCGTCCCGGTTTTTGGGTTAGCCTCCTGCCTCCGCTTTCCCTAGGCCTTCAAGCGGAAACGCAACGCCTTTTCCGATGGACCGTCATCGTTGGTTGGCCGTTGGTTGGTCGATCTATGCTGGGTAGATTTGGAGAAAACTCCGTCACTGGAATGATGGGAATGATCATGATCACAGTGATTTTCAGGTCAGGGAATTATTGTGACCGGATGGGGTTAAATTAACCAAGATTGGGGGTTACTTATTGAAGATTGTATAGATGTAAGTTGGTCACTAGCCAGGCTAGAAATTGTTATTTATGGGTTTTGTATGGTTTTGTCATCGATGATAAATTTCCCCATTTGATCCCTGATGATGTTTTAATATTCTTCGGGGCGGTTGAAACGGTCATGTTTGGGGACCAGCACCAGTTGCCAGCAGAGCAGATCACTTGAGCCATTAGAGATACCCCTGTTGGTTGATTGTTGGTTGTACCAAACCCCAAAAAGGAATATCCAATCCCTTTCCCTATATACATACATAAGAAGAGAAGAGAAAGAGAAGAGAATGGGAAGAGAAAGAGAAGAGAAAGCGAAGAGAAAGAGGAGAAAGAGAAGAGAAAAAGAAAAGAAAGAGAAGAGAAAGAGAAGAGAAAGAGAAGAGAAAGAGAAAAGAAAGAGAAGAGAAAGAGAAGAGACAGAGAAGAGAAAGAAAAGAGGAAAGAGAAAAGATAGAAAGAGAAGAGAAAAAAGAAAGAAAAGATCAAAAAAGAGAAAAGAGAGAGAGAGAGAGAGAGAGAAGAGAAAGAAAAGAGACAGAGATGAAAAAGAAAAGAGAAAGATAAAAATAGAAGCATAAAAGAAAATATAAAGAAAAGAGAAAGAAAAGAGAAAAGAGAAAAGATAGAAAAGAGAAGAGAAAAGAGAAAGCAAAGATAAAAAAGAGAAAGAAAAGAGAAAAGAGAAAAGATAGAAGGAGAAAGAAAAAAGAGAAAGAAAAGAGAAAGAGAAGATAAGAAAGAAGAGAGAAAAGAGAGAGGAAGAAGAGAGACAGAAGACAGAAAGAAGAGAGAAAGAAGAGAGAAAGAAGAGATAAAGAAGAGAGAAAACAAAGAGAAATAAGATAGAAAAAGAAGAGAGAAAAAAGAGAGAAAGAAGAGAAAAAGACGAGCAAAAGAAGAGAAAAGGAAGAGAGAAAGAAGAGAAAAAGAAGAGAGGATAAAAAGAAGAGAAAAAGAAGAGAGAAGGAAGAGAAAAGAAAAAGAACAGAGAAAGAAGAGAAAAATAAGAGAAAAATAAGAGAAAGAAAAAGAAGAGAAAGAAACAGAAAAGAGGAAGAAGAGAAACAGAAGAGAAAAAGAAGAGACAACAGAAAAAAAAGAAGAAACAGAAGAGGAAGAAAAGAAGAGAAAGAAAAGAAGAGATAAAGAAGGGAAAAAGAAGAGAAAAAGAAGAGACAGGAGAGAAAGAAAAGAAGCGCAAAAGGAAATATCTGGTTGCTGTGCTGGGAAAATTGCGACCGAAGCCTTCCAACACCAAACAGCATCACAAAAAAACTACATATAAACAATATCGTGGTGGTCGGACAACCACGTAAAACACCGACGAGAGCTACTATATTCAGGACAGAGGAAAAAAAAAAACAACGCGCGGTGGTGTTCGGATAACCACGTTAAACACCGAAGAAGTCAACACAACAAACAACAACAAAAAAAAAAAAGGAAAAAGTGGTGGTGGTCGGATAACCACGTTAAACACCGACTTCAGCAAATACAAACAAAGGACGACTAAGTAGAAAACGTAAGAACAAGTACTAAGTACAAGAATAACAGCTAACAAAAAGCAAAAGAAACGTACAAAACACAAGGACTTAAAGTACAAAAACAAAACGACAACAAAACGTAACAAAGACTCACTAAGGGAACCCCCCAAACACTCTCCGAACAACACCTTCCGTCCGTTAGTTTTTTGGCTCAACCCGCGTCCGCTAGGGAGGGGGAACTGGCGAGCTGCTGAAGGCCCGGAAAACACAAACACGCGCACACACGCACACACACAAACGCAGAAACACACACACACACACACACGCACACGATCACGCACATGCACACGCACACGCACACGCACACGCACGCCCTGTCCTGTCAGGTTGGTTCCTCCACGTCTTCCTCAAGAACATCGGCCCGTAACCTCAGTCGCAGCCGCACTAGGTGGAAGGGAGGAGGTATAGAAGAAGTAAAAGGAGACGAGGTTATAGGAGAAGTAAGGCAAAGGGGTCAGGAGAGGGACAGAGAAGGGAGGGAGGGGGCCGTAGCTCCCTCCCAGAAAAGAAGGGACGTGGGGTGGGGGCTCTGGCCCTTCCCCAAAAAAGGGAAGCCCCCCACGAAAAAGGGGGGGAAGAAGGAATTCCGGGGGGATAGCCTCCGGACCGGACCCCTCCCCGGGGGGGAGGGGAACGCGTTTGCTTAAGGGAAACTATGCCCGTTTTTTGATTTTGACGTTTTCGCCCCTTTTACGCGCGCGCGCGGACCCGAAAAAGTATCGAAATGACGATCACCGCATTTTTTTTGCCGACCCGCCGCGCAAAAAGAAAAAACAAACACCTGAGTTTTGCAACTTTTGCGATTCTGCGTTTCTTGGGTTATGCGCTTGGAAAACATCATGATTCTTGTCATGATTTTTGGCAGACAGCAGCGTGGTTCCCTGTGGCGCATCGCAAAGTCTCAGGGACCATCGATGGAATGACCTGCAGCGGGCACCCCCAGGAGATCTTCCTTTGGGGGTTGCATCCCAGACATGGAAAGTGGTTCATAATGATTAGTAGTGATTAATAGTTATTAGTGATTATCAGTGATTAACGTTGATACCCTCCCCAGAGAGCGCTTTATTGGAAAGAATCAATAAAGTTATTGGTTTTCAGCAGAGTTATTGAAATTAGGTTTTTATTGGTATAAACCAATAAGCTTATTGGTTTGCATTCCAATAAAGTTATTGGTTTGTACCAATAAGATTTGCAGGCTGCAACCAATAAACCTTATTGGCTACTTCTAGCAGCATGCATGCATCCGAATGCATCCACATGTGTCTGTTTCAGCCAGCTAAAGCCCCATGCTGCAGCAGCTCTGTTGTGGCTCCAGCTGCATGGTGTGCACACACCTTTTTTTTGAACTTGGCTGTAAAAGGGCATTGTGAAGCCCTGGAGAAGGGCAAGCCTTGCATAAGGGCAGCCTGGACCAAGCAAAGCCATGGCTAGTGAGAGAGTGGAAATCGATGTGCTGGACATGGCCATGCCAAGGCCTCCCAGCAATGTGATGGAAGAAATCCAAGCCTACTGGCAGTACTTGGAATGCCCAACACCTCGCTGCAATGGGTGGCTGTGGAGAAGGCACCTGACCAACCCAGAGTGGGGAATCAGGTGCTACCTTTGCAGTAAGAGCTGGAGGGAGACCTACATGCAATATGGGTTTGACTTGTGGGACCCCAGGAATAGATGCAAGTACATACCTGGGGTAAGTCCTCCCTGACCAAGCTGCACTGAAGAAGTGCTGCCCTGAAAAAGGGCTGCCCTGAAAAAGGGCTGCCTTGAAAAAAGGCCTGTGCAACAAGACAAGAGAAACTGACAATGCAGGAGGTGCAAAAAAGTGGGGATGGGGAAACTTGGTTGTCAGAGTTGCTGTCACAAGAATGTTTTTGTGCTGCACACTGCATGTTCCACCATGTCACACCTCTGGCTGTTGCAGCTTTTTGGTTCAAGATTGAAGGCACTCAGATAGTGTTGCCTGGTCAAAGCCTTGCAAAAAGGACACTGCACATCTAGCCTTGAAAAAGGCAGGGCCTTGAAAAAAGGCAGAGCCTTGTGTAAGGGCCATGGTACTCATGAAGGCAGTCAAAAGAGGAGCAGGGGCTGGCAACAAAAACCCCATCAAAAGGAATGCTTTTCCAGATGTCAACCAAGACCAACTGGATGAGGAAATGAACTGCTACATCAGGTCTATGGGTGTGGCTGCCAGCTTTGATGTGCTGGAATACAAAAACCTGCAAGGACAGCAAGCAGAACACCCAAAGTCGCTGTTCAAACTCAACAAGCTTCTGGAAGCAATGTTGAAGGTCAGTCCTTCTGGACAAATAAAATATGGGCAGCTGAGGCAGAGCTTGCAAGTAGCTTGCAAGAAGTTTGGGATGGAACTTCTTTCACCACACTGGCAGCAAGTGGAACATTCCCATTTACCTGGCAGAGCTGCAGATGCCTTGGGTGTTCTACTGAAACACTGGCGAAGAGTGACATCTTCTCAGACTGCCTGGGACAAATTTGGCAGCAAGCTTGAAGAAAGTCATTTCAACCAGCTGCAAAGGCCTTACAAAATGATGAAGCCTGAAGGTGATCAGACTGAAAGACCCAAAAGGGAGCTCACAGCCCACATCAGTGATGTGACAGTGGATTCCAAAGGCCTGCCTGCTATGTTGAAAACTAGCAGTGAGGAAGGTGATGAAAATTCTTCAGACTGTGACAGCAAGGACAGCCTGATGAAAAGCCCACCTCCTGTTGGAACAAGGCTTTGGAGGGAGAATGCAGGCAAGCCTTTGAAAAAAAAACCTGCCAAAAAAGTTGAAAGAACACCTGGCACATGCAAAAGACCAGCCACCAAGCACAAGCCAATGAGTGCAAGGTTGGCAGGTGGAGCTACAACCAAGATCCATACTGCTTCCTTGAGTGTGGGAGGTGGCAAAAACCAAGCATACATACAGCACATTCCAGGGCCAGGCACTGAAAAGAGATTGATTGTGGCTTGCACAATCAAGCAGGCTGCAGCTCTGAAGATATCCCACAAAGCCCTCATACAAGAACTGCTACCCAGATGTAAGGTCCCTGGCACCACAAAAGGTGATATCCTCAAAGCCAGAGATGGCCTTTTCCAAAAATATCAAAAGTGAATTTGCCTTGTAAAATGAAAGGCTCAGCCCTGGAAAAGGGCAGCCCTGCAAAGGGCAGCCCTGCAAAAGGGCAGCTGTGCCTTTGAAACATATATGGTCCTGCAAAGGAGGAAAATACCTCAGCTGGCAGCAGGCAATACATGGCTGCTGGAGAAAAA
Source organism: Symbiodinium sp. clade C Y103 (assembly GCA_003297045.1). Lineage (NCBI taxonomy): Eukaryota > Dinophyceae > Suessiales > Symbiodiniaceae > Cladocopium > Cladocopium sp. clade C. Next base: position 79,542 of record BGPT01000229.1, read on the forward strand.
ATGGTTGGTGCAACATGCAGCAGCAGGAACTACATACATGGCATGGCATGTGTCATGGCAGTGATAACTCAACAGTATGTGTCCCAAACCTTTTTTTTGCATGCAGCTTGTTTTTGCTCAAGCATTCAACAACTGCTAGCATTTGGTCGCCATTTTCAAACTTTTGCAAGCTTTGTATACAAAAGCAAGCCCTGAAAAAGGCAAAGCCTTGGAAAAAGGCAAGGCCCTGCAAAAGGGCAGAACAAAGATGTCTACAGCTGATCTCACTGATCAACCTGACTGGGGTGCACCTGAGGAGGAAGACACCACTGTCAAAAAAGAAGTGGGGACAGCAGAAGTGACAAAAAAATCACCCCCCAGAGAGGGCCAAGCCATGGAAAAGGCCAACCCCCCAAAGAAGTCACCCACCAGGCCTGGTGATGCAAAAACACCTGCCAGGAAGAACCCACCTGAGGAGAAAAAGGTGAAAGATGAACACAATGCCTGGCCAGCCTCTTCTTGGGAGCCCAAGCATTCCTGGGAAGATGGCTGGGATGACTGGGACAGGAGCCATGGCAAAAAAACATGGGCAAGATGGGAAGATGACCAGTGGTCTTCCCATGGATGGGATGATGATGGCTGGGGGAGAAGGGGTGAGAGTCAAACTAGTGGCTCTTCAAAAGAAAGGCAAAGACTGGAGCAGCTGAGGCAGCAGTGCCCCCAAGCTGATGAGGAGATGCTGAGGCTAGCTGCCATGGGTGGCAGCAGGTTCAAGAGGCTGCAAAAAAGAATGGATGAAAGAGAGGAAAAAAAGAGCAAGCTGAAAAGATGAAGAGCTTGGAGACCCAAGTCCACCAGCTGCATGAGTGCAACATGCAATGGCTGAACTACTACCAGCAGCAGCAAGCTGCCCAGTGGACCCAATGGCAAGGCTCTACTGCCTGGTCAGCCCAAAACTATGTGCCACAAGCTGCAGAGCAGATGCAGCAAGGCCCAACACTGTTTTCTTTTCATGCAGGTCTTGATTGTTTTGATACAATGGTATAGCAAGTTTGTACCACATTCCTGCTGTCACTTTGCCATTTTCATGTCCTCCTTGCAGGCCAGCCCAGTGGTAAAACCAGGAAGTATGAGCAGGCTGCCAGCACTGGCAGTGGGAGCTCCAGTGCAGATGCTGGAACTTCAAACAAAGGCTTGGTTCCTTTTTATGTTTGTTTTTGTGCAGAGCAGTGTTGCCACCTGGCTTGTTGATTTTGACTTGTGGCAGGTATGGGCAAGGAATACCTGAAGCCCAAAGCAGCCAGCAGGCCCAACCCTGGGAAGAGCACCTATGCAGAAGTCCTGCAAAGACCTGCACCTGATGACCAAAAAAGGGATCAAGGAAGGAGGAAAAAGCAAAGGTGAACACCCATGAAATACTCAGAGGAAAGCCTTGCAAAGGGCACAGAGCCCTGCAAAAGGGCCAATCCCTGAAAAAGGGACAATCCCTGAAAAAGGGAAAAATGAAAACTGCAAAGGGCAGTGACACTGGAACCCTGCAAGCTGACCAATGGCTTTGGGAAAAAATGAAGGGGTGTAGCCTGGAGCTTGGGGGTTGTGGTTTCCAGTTGGTGCATTGTTCAATCTCCATTTCAAATTGGTGGGTTCCCACATTCAACTTTGGCCCATGGAAAAAACAGTAATTTCTGAAATGGGTTTCACATTTTTTCCCATGCCACCAAAAAAAAAGGTGACTGTTTGAGTTCCAAGTGGTGTGGTGTCTCTAACCCACATTGGTTTTTTGATGGGAAATGTTTGGTGCCAAACAAATCCAACATTTTTTTGGCAGAAAAATCCACCATTCAGAAATCTCTTTTGGGATTGAAAATGGGTACCCATCATATTGCATCATATGATGTCATATGATGGGGGGGGCCATCATATGATGGCAAAAACCCATCATATGATGGCAAAAACCCATCATATGATGGGTGGGCCCATCATATGACATCATATGATGTCATATGATGGTCTCCATGTTTTGAACTGTTTGGAAAATGTTGCAGCCATTTCAAAAGTTCAAACAATTTTTGCTAAGCCTTGCAAAGGGCAATTCCCATGGGAAAGGGAAAGGCAATGAAAGTCAAAAAAAAAATGTGAAGAACAAGAGCCCTGGAAAAGGGCCAAGCCCTGGAAAAGGGCAAAGCCCTGAGAAAGGGACACCAAAGCCAAAAGGCATTTTGAAAAGACCATCCACCTTGGCCTTGCCCAGCAGAGATGACCCTGGACTCTCCCTTGAGGAGAAAATGGAACAGTTCGCCAAAAAGACCAATGGGAACACCCAAGAGTTTTTGGACAACCTAAGTGCTCCACAAAGGGAGGCTCTATGGGGAAGGTTTGCTAGGGCAAGGAAGGCCCTCAAAGACCAAAACCTGGAGTCTTTGTGGGACAAGCACTGCAAAGGTGAGGGGTCAGAGCAGCGCAAGAAACAGCTGCTGGCCATCTACCTCAAGTCAAGAGGAGACCTGAAGAAAGGCAACATGTATGCCAAAGAGCTGGTGGAGATTTCTGAAACCACAGGTATCTTGGTTGCATTTGGGTGTGGCCTTCAGTCTGTGACCTTCTCTCTTCTTGCCACAGCTGAGGCAGCAAGGAGACATCAGAGTGGGTGCCATTCAATGTCATCCTTCAAAGGTATGGCCTGAGAGAGGCAATGAGAAGAGCACCTTTGGCTGCACATTGTGAAGCCACTAAGCACAGCTATTGACATTCATGTGCCACACAAGTTTACACTTGCATTCTGGGAGTTGCATTCCCAGGTCCAGAGAGGAACAATCCAATGCAGGAAAGACCCCAAGGATTTGGCAGAATGGCAATTTGCCTTGGAGAAGGAAGTGGCCTACAAAGACACAAAGAGTCACCATGCTGTGGCTTTTGAAGCCTCTCAGAAGATGGAAGCCCTGGAATGGATGAAAGCCAGGCAGCATGGCTCAATGAATACTGGAGATGGGTTCCAAGGTGAAGATGCTTTGTCAGATGTACTGCCTGACAAAGTCAAAGGGAAGAAGAAGGAGCAGTTGGCCTTGATGGACAAGCAGGATGAGATAGGTGAAGAAAGTGAAGAAGAGGATAAAACCCATGACCCCAGCCCAAAGGCAGCTGCACTTAGCAAGGCAGTGGAAAATGCAGAGGTGCTGAGTGACCTTGGCAAAAGCACCAGCAAGGAGCAGGCAGCCAGGAGAGTTCAGAAAATGATCAAACTGATCAAGGATGTGAAGCAGAAGGCTGACAGTGCAAGCCAGAAGGCATTGCAGCCTGCCCTGTCAGAGTTGGAAAAACTTTCCAAGAAAGGAGCCAAGCTGAGCCTGGAAACCTGCAAGGACACACTCTTGGAAGGGGCCTTGGCAGTGAAAAAGGTTCAGAAAAAGCCTTAAGAAGAAGTGAAAAGCACTTGCAAGCATGTGCCTTGAGAAAAGGCTATGTCCTGAGAAAGGGCTTTCCCTGCAAAAGGGTTTTGTCACTTGAAGCTTCTGTGGCACCTTTAGCCATTCTGGTGGGCTGAAAAAAGTGTAGTTGTGTGTGGTGGCAGAAGGTTGGCTGCAGGTTGGGATCCAGCACCATGGTTCTATTTCCTCTACTCAGCATGCACACTTTGGTAGTGTTTTGGCCCCAGGTAGCTTTGCTGCCTCTGCACAAGAGGAGCCCTGCAAAAGGGCAGCCCTGCAAAAGGGCAGTCCTGCAAAAGGGCAGGAATGAGTAAATGGAAAAGAAAAAAGTATGAGACAGCAAACACCAGCACCCTTTCAGAGAAGGAGCTCACCCCATTAACCTCCTGTCTTCTGGAAAATTTTGCAAATGGGATGAGTGTATCTTGGCTGCACTCACCACATGTGCATGCCTACCAGATATCTGTGGCAATTTCTCTTGCAGCAGTTCTCAATGTGGTTCAGCCAAGGGACCTTCCATCCAGGCTTTGGCAATGGCAGCTACCCAAAGTGGTGCCACAGGAGAGGATCTTCAGGAAATAGCATCTCTGGGCAATTTTGGGAAAAATGCTTCCCACATAGCTTCCCAAATGGAAAGGAAATTTTGTCAGTCACCTGACATAGATCTTCCAACTCCCTACTTGCTGGAGTGCCCAGTGAAGGTTGTGACCTCTGATGGAATGGGCACCATGCAGAAAAGGATTGGTATGTATTTGCCACATGAGTGGTTTCACTGGATTGCATCCTATCCACACATCTCTGGCTTGGACTCTTTGGAATCATTTTGGGAGTCACACTCTGCTGAAGATCCACAACTTCTTGGGAATCCTGTGAAGGAACCTGGTGTTGCATTTATTTTGCATGTGTTCATGTCTTTGTGGGCTGCTTTGGATTTGCTTCCACTGTGATGGTTCTCCTTCATTGCTGCCATCTCAGGAGATCAGAGAGAAGTTCTTACCTCTTGGCCTGCATGGAGATGCAGGGGCCTTTCAGAAGAATGATTCCATCCATGTGATCTCCATGAGGTCACTCCTCTCCAGCCAAAATGTTGCAACATCACAGTTGCTCTTGGTGGCCTTGCCAAAGGGATGCATCAGCAAAGGCCCTGATGACCCTAGCAGTGATACTATGCACCATGTCTGGTCAGTGATCAAGTGGAGCTTTGAAGCTGTGTACTTCAACAAGTTCCCAGAAGCTGATCACNCCTGATGACCCTAGCAGTGATACTATGCACCATGTCTGGTCAGTGATCAAGTGGAGCTTTGAAGCTGTGTACTTCAACAAGTTCCCAGAAGCTGATCACAGAGGAAAAGCATGGCCCCAGAACAGCTGGAGGTCCCAGATGGCTGGGCAACCTTTGAACTCTGATGGCCATTCAGGTCTTCTTTTTGCAATACAAGGTGATGCTGAATACCTTCAGAATGAGTTTGGCTTGACCCTGGCCTCCCATGAAAACATGTGTTTTCATTGTGGAGCAAACAAGTCTACTTGCCCCTACAATGACTTCAGGCCTGGAGCTGCTTGGAGAGCCACAATGGTGTCTCATGCTGGGACATCCCCCACTGAGCACCT
>BGPT01000229.1:99802-118768 GCA_003297045.1 Symbiodinium sp. clade C Y103
TGGGTCACTGAAAGGCACATGAGATCGGACTTTGGGGGTTGTGAGAAATTCTACATGGCACCAGGGCAACAAGGGAAAAAGGTTGGCTTTTTTGAAAGGTACATGGGATCGGACCACCAGGGCAACAAAGGCAACAGGTGGGTCACTGAAAGGCACCTGAGATAGGACTTTGGGGGTTGTGAGCCAGAAATTCTACATGGCACCAGGGCAACAAAGGCAACAGGTAAGGCACATGAGATAGGACTTTGGGGGTTGTGAGCCAGAAATTCTNACCAGGGCAACAAAGGCAACAGGTAAGGCACATGAGATAGGACTTTGGGGGTTGTGAGCCAGAAATTCTACATGGCACCAAGGCAACAAAGGCAACAGGAGGGTCACTGAACGGCACATGAGATAGGATTTTGGGGGTTGTGAGCCAGAAATTCTACATGGCACCAGGGCAACAAAGGCAACAGGTGGGTCACTGAAAGGCGCATGAGATCGGATTTGGGGGTTGTGANTTTGGGGGTTGTGAGCCAGAAATTCTACATGGCACCAGGGCAACAAAGGCAACAGGAGGGCCACTGAAAGGCACATGAGATAGGACTTTGGGGGTTGTGAGCCAGAAATTCTACATGGCACCAGGGCAGCAAAGGCAACAGGAGGGCGACTGAAAGGCACCTGAGATAGGACTTTGGGGGTTGTGAGCCAGAAATTCTACATGGCACCAGGGCAACAAAGGCAACAGGTGGGCCACTGAATCGCACATGAGATAGGACAGTTGTGAGCTAGAAATTGTACATTTTAGGTACTTTTTTGGCGCGCGCGCGCGCGGGTGGCGTGCAGCCCAGCGACTCCACAATATTGAGGACCCCTTTCACCCTGAGGACCCGTTTCAAAGGAAATCTTGTTATATATGTGTTAGGCTGAGATGACTTAGGCATAGGCGCCCCTACTGACTTTGGTCTATCATAGAGGCGCTTTCTGGTCTAAGTCATGTGGAGTGGAGAATTGCCCTGCCGACATGCCGGAAAGCAACTTGCATTTTTTCCAATTCCTGCATTTGCAACTTGTTTCGTAAGTTTTGACCACAGCTCACAAGAGCCTTCGTGCGAGAGATATGACTTAGGCAACACTCATGGTAAAAAACAACAAAAGGCGTCCTAAGTCATCAGGTTTTTGTTGCTTGGAAAGTGGGGTGTCAAAGGAANAGATATGACTTAGGCAACACTCATGGTAAAAAACAACAAAAGGCGTCCTAAGTCATCAGGTTTTTGTTGCTTGGAAAGTGGGGTGTCAAAGGAATTTTTTTATAGTTTGGCATGTCGGCAGGGAAATTTTTCACTCCACATGGCTTAGACCAGAAGGTACCACGGTTCACTAAGTCATCAGAGCCCATAATGCCTAAGTCATCAGACCCTAGTATATATATGTGTAAATGTATATGTGTGCGTATATAAATATAGGTTATATATATATATATATGTGTTTTTTGCACATATACATATACAAGGAATGAACCTGTTCGGTGAGTTTTTCCTGTTTTTGCTGTTTTGAAGTTTTTACTTTGGCATGATAGATGTACTGGAGCAGCCTGCGGCATTCGATTTCACTGTGAAAGTGGTTTGCAATTCTCGCTGGTCTCCAACTTTGTAAGAAATTTGCTGTTCATCTCTGGGTGATTTCATTGAAATTGGCTCCATAAGATCCAGCATATGGTTTTTAGACATTACCCGTACATATATCTATGCACACGAAAAATGCAGTAAAACGCTCAAGGTGCGAGCCATACAAGGCAAAACATTATTTTTCAAAGGGTTAATCGAATGTTTTTCTGGCAATCACTTCGTATCGGGACTTCGGTCCTCGCCGCGGGTTCTTCCGAAAACCAGCGTGCCGCATTCCCTGCCCGACGCCTTGACTCTTCACGGTGCCTGCTGTTGAGGTGTGGTCTGCAACTGAGGATTGCGGGGTAAAAAAAAGTGGCGTAAACTCGGAGACTGGGGCAATAACGCCTATGTTCAAGAAAACAATTCAAAAACATCAATTTATCAAATGATTATTGTGTTTATCGGAAAGTAGAGGTACGTATGACTGAGTAACTGGGGCCAAGACCCGGCTGACAAAAAGGAAATTAGCCAACTGCGTGAGATCTCGTGGTTTTGTCAAGGACCCATTGCTGATACGGGCATGCTTCAACGTGATATTCAATGCCAAAATGTATTACACCGACTACTGCTTATGGAAGACACGATTTAGAGCCTACAAACGGTGCTGTAGCCGACGCGGAGAGTCGTGGAAAAACGTGCTGGCGGGGGCGGCCCCAATGGACTCGTGCGCCTGCGGCGCCGGGGCTGTCAGCCGCTGTTCTGAGAGCAGCCGGTTGCCGGTTATGATTATGACAAACGACGTTTGAACTCCATTCCATCTGGGCAAATTATAGCGACGTCACGCGACTTCATTTGAAATCCGACCTACACCACAGAAATAAGCGAACCATGTGCACACCAAAATCATGTCATGTAATCATGATTGTAGCAAATATATAGTTGTTCTTCCCCGCTGCCCAGAATTTCCCTCACGGCAGCCCAGCAGGAAGATTTTGCTTCCCTGCCTCTTCCCACCTGCCTGGCCCACCTGCCCCCTGAAAGTTGCCGCAGCCTAGTAGGAAGATTGCGGTTCCTGCCCCCCCAGCTGCTGCCTAAAAAAAAATACAGCCAATGTGTGGGAAGATTTTGTTCCCCTGCCTTTCCCCCCTTGCCTGCATGGTTCCCAAAATGGGCACGATGTCACGATGTCATATTTTCGTCAATTCCCGCCGAGCCTCTTTAAATGCGTACCCTGACATAGGCCCTGTTTCTTTGGAAGTTCAACCTGTGACTTGTAAATTGTGGCAAATTGGTCAGAATCCATGAATATGCTAAGAAATTCCGATATGTTCTTCTTCCTGAGCATGGATCCCTGTTTCTGTTTTTTTTCTGAATTTCCTTTTCTGCTTTGCGCATTTCTGTGTCTCCCTGTTCTACTTGCCTCTCAAGTCTAAACAAATCTTCAAAAACATTATATGAATGAAGCTTTATCCAAGCCTAAATCATCCCTGAATAAACCCCCAAAACTAAACCCTAAAAAGCAAAAGCAAACGTAAGTAAACCTTAAACCAGCCCGAAATAGATCCTGAACCAACCAAAATAGATTTTAAAACAAGCTTAAAAACACCCTGAATTAGATGTTCCACAAACCTTTAAAGATCCACAAACCCTGTGTAGATCTTGACCGACCCAGAAAGGGTTTTAATCCAAGCTTAAATATTAATTAACCAACCTTAAATGAAACCTAAACCGACCCTAACCCTAAATCCTAAACAAAACCTACAAGAACGGTAAATGAACGCTAGTTGCAAAATACAATACAACACTACCAGTTCGAGCACCAAAATGTGCAATACCGTTGAAATGACAGCTTCCAGCTCCACAAATGCTGCAAATAGCAAGGACAGCAGACAGAAAAACAATCTTCAAACAATTCCGGACCCAATTAAGCAGCAAAAATGAAAAAAAAACATCTGCATTGAAATGTTTGGAATGTTCGGGATGGCAAACAACAAGGACAAATCCAACAAGATTCCATGGGCAAATCTGGCATTACTTGTTACTGTACTGGACACATTTTTGAAAAGTGCGTCAAGTTTCGAAGATAATTCCAACCAATTGAATCGGTGAGAGGGGTCAGTATTGTGTCTTTGTTTTGGGTGGACATTTTCAAGCACCCCTTTGTCCTTTCTTTTACTGCAGTTTTTCTCTCTTAACTAGCTCTATTCTTCTGGAATCCTCAAATGCCAACTTCGCAAAAACATAAAATGACTTTACCTCGAGTGATCCCAACCCTGACACATACTCTGACATAATTTAGGGCATACCATCTGGAAGTATATATTGACAATATTGGATATATATATATACATATATATATATACATGATATGTTCTGACATTCTTTCTGGCATTCTATCTGGCATTTATTCTGACATCTTATCTGACATGGGCACTGCGGGACCTCAACCGCGAGCGCCGGATCTCAGTGCCCACTGAGATCTGCCGCTCGCGGTTGAGGTCCGGCAGTTCTCACTGAGATCTCTGACATTCAGCAGTCTACCTGACATCTGTTTTGATTTTCTAGCACATTCTACTCGTATTTGACATCTATTCTGCCATCCTGTCTGGCATATTTTCTGACAGACTATTTGGCATTCTATCTGCATATTTTCTGACGTTCTATCTGGCATCTATGCTGACATTCTGTTTGGCATTCTTTCGGGCATTCTGACACGGGTTCGGGTGCAGGCCCGGCCCACAGCCTCCGCAGCTGGTCATATATGGTGTTCGGGTCCAGGCCCGACTCAACAGGCCTTCAAGCTAGCCGCATGAAGTTCGGGTTTAGACCCAGACCACAGCCTCTGGCGCTCGCGATCTGCAGTTCATGTCCAGGCTTGGCCCACAGCATCCAGAGCTGGCAAACAGGAAGGAGGCGAAGGAAGGAAGCAAGGAGAAGGAAGGAAGGAGGGAAGGCGGGCAACGTTGTCAAAATCTGGAGGCCGTCACCTGGCAGGCGGGGAATCCTTATTAAAACCAAATTCGAAAGCAGCACCCAAACATGTTTCAAGGTGGTAGCCCATGAGCAAGTCAGATCTTCAACAGTAGCTTTGTTTTGGCTGGTCGGCTTGTGTCCTACTTTATCTTGGCTGGATAAATCCTTTTATCCCTTTCTGTGGTATAGCTATTGTAACTTTCTTTGCTTTCTCCGTGCAATCCTTACTAATCCGTAGACAATTTCTTCGGTTTCACAAGGCAATCAACTGACAGTAGATTGATACCAATTGAAATCCTTACCTAAGTTCATCATCCTGACTATCCTCACTATTCCAGACCCTGGCTCCCCGTACGAAGCAACCCCCTAAATTGTTGGGGGGGCACCCCCCAATCCCAATCACCAACCAGGCTACAACATTACAAACGATCCTGTGGATAGAACCAATGATGTGAACCATCAGGCTGGTTGGCCAGTCCCAAATGTCAATCCATATTTTGAATGAAATGCTCTTCAGGAATGATTGGAATTAAGCATAGTTGAGCCATATTTCCGTGGTATGATTTTGAACCACCCAACCTCATGTTTGCAGGTGAAATCCATCATGTTTGCCAACTAAAACCAACGCTTATCCATTTTGTTCGTGGCCGATGTGATGTTTCGTATTCTCATGCCTATGTCCCCATGATCACCAAAAGATGTCTAGCCATGTCATGCCTTCATTGGGTCCTGATGGACTTTTGAAATTTTCCCAGCCGGAGCCATCTATCCGAACCTGGGTCTGAGCGCGGCGCAAGAGATTTGGTTTCACCCAGGCACGAACAGAAATCGCCCGGTGCAGAAGGAGATGATGTCTGAACAACTCGGCGATTGCAGCGAACTGTTCTTTTTGTTGGCGCTTCTGTGTCATGGATGTCTTGTAAATCAAACAAATCAAGAATTGAAAAAGTTCAACGTACTTAACAATGGAATTGTCTCGATGTTGTATAATGCTTTCTTTCATTTGATTTAGAAAATGTTCCAACAGGGAAGAAAATTGTACATTGTGTTTGACTCCCTCCCTGAAAATTTGGAAGTATTAGTAATCTTCCCGACCATACTGGGACTATTGATAACTCATAGAATTCAGAATGAATTCAGAATTGTCTTTTTTTGATGTTTTTTGGTGAGCAAATTGACTTTCCCATAAATAGCACAAATCGCTGGTTTTCCTGTAACATGTCCCTTGAGTCAAGCTGTCGAGTTTTGGCGTACACGATTTGATGGAATGAACGGTTTGGTTCACCACCAATTTTTCGGGGTACTATAGATACGTAGGTATTTACATATGTACCTACATATATCATTATATATCTCCATATATATAAATATATGATATCTCAACAATAATACACACATATTTTTGATAAATTTCCATTTATTGCTCACATTAAATTAAATATCCATGTAATTTGTAGGAACCAGAGACTGCATCCATAGGCTTCTAAATTTGAAGTCACACTTCATGATCTCTGCGTCTACATGGATTTTCCGCAACCTATTATCGCTCCTTCTGAAATGTCGCGCCGTCAGCAAGGACAATTTGTGGATTCCTTGCTTGCCTCAGCCGCACAAAAGGTGAGCAATTTGAATTTATCTTGACCAAAAAATATTGTTGATTAGTTTGGGGATTATACCACCCTGACAAGACTAGTTGGCAATTATGAAAAATCTTGAGAAATCTGTTTTTATTCAACCTGTTATACAAGTTTCTTGCCCAAGCACCTCTTCTTTAGGTACTCCATGGACATGCCATGTCCAGCAATAATCTGGGATTCAGCCGGTGCCACGGGCCTTCATTTTGAGTACGGTTAAAATCCAGCCCCTTTATTGTATCTTTCTTGCAACCTCATTAAAATGCAAGATGTTCCCAGTCGTGACCACCACGGATTTCTGACTCACGGCTAGCCGTGTATCAATGAACTGTCCATCGTTCTGGAATGTTTTGCAGATATGGATAGCGTTTTGGGAGAATTCAAAATCCCAACGTCGTAGATTGATGTTGATCAATGTTTGATCATATATGTGCAGTACCCACTAATGCTTTGGGTAACCTACCCAGTTTTGCAAAACATGCATGCACCTGTGTATATGTATATTATGTTTATTTATAATTGAATCGGCAGCTTCAACCACAAACCCTATTCAGTATTCCAAAGCTATTATTGACACATGAAATGCCGTTTTTTTTATTCCCTAGACAGCCCATGCTTGCCAAGGAAAAACCAGGATATGTTGTGGTAAATTGGTTTGGGTCAAACTAAGGAGTTCCTTTTGTTGCGCCCAATGCAGCGAACTGTTGACTGCAAGGAACTATAGTTTGCACGGCAGGAATTTTGGACTGAAACCGGCAGCGGTGGCGGTTTTGCCCCCATGTGTGTCTGACCAAATGTGAAAAATGGGTGATGCTCCGATTTCTTGCCATTTGTTTTGGGGAAAAGATGGCGATATATAGGAAAACCTGGACCAAATTGTGGGAAAAAATTGGGAACATCATGATTAACCACTGGGTCTTGGGGTACTGAGATACCATGTTTGCTTTTTGATTTAATGGGACAGTGGTGTCCATTTATCATTTTGATAGCTTTCCTTCCAAGATATTGATACTGAGACAAACCTGGCTGGAGCAGTCTTGGCACGCACGGACCCGAACCTTGTCGCGAACTACGGATCCGGCCGGGCATGCATGGACATAAACCCGATCGCGAGCTCCAGATCAGGTTGGGCACACACAAACCGAACATTTGCCACAAAGAATATCAGATAGGATGTCGGAATACATGCCAGAAAGATACTAGAATAGATGCCAGATAGAACGGAAGAATAGATGCAAAATACATTGCAGAATGAATGTCAAAAAAACTGCCAAAGAGGCATGCATGTCACATATAATTTCGAAAAATGACATAAAATGGTCGAATGCTAGATTAAATGTCAAATAAATTGCCAAAATACATGTCAGGCACAATGCCGATAGAATGTTAAACTTTATGTCAGATAGCATGCCAGATGGAATGTCAGAATATATGTCAGTTGGTGACTGGGATCACTCGAAGAAGGTACAGTGACTTCTCTACCCTGGGAAAGCCCGGCGTCTTCTGCGATTCTTCAAATGGACATCGGGGGATTGTGTGGCCTGCGCCGAACGCGGTTCAGCGGGTCTTTTCCTGTGAGGACCGTGAACTAGGCGTTGCACGCCATGTGGCATGGCCCCAATTGCCAACCACCCCTTTTCCGGAAATTTTCATGGGTGGAACTCACCATGACGGAGCGCCCGGAGGCTGATGATGAGGAGGGAAAAGAAGAGGAAGACGAAAATCCACCCGTCCAGTTGGAAGCCCCCGTGGCCCTGTTTGGGGCCAATTTTTACTTTTTGTTTCGCTTCGGATTTTTAAACTTGAGCTACTACCTGGAAAGCACAAAAAGGAGGTGCAAACCTGGGACTCAGAGAAGGAGAAACGCTTTTGGTTAACAGGCAGAATCTGGAAACCATACACTTTTTCTCAAGGGTAACTATAAAACTATGTGGACACATGTGCCCGAGCGGTTGGGTTTTGTGCCATGTTCAGTTTTGTCAGTCCTGCCGCACTGCCCAACTTGTGCTTCAACATTTACGTGCAACCCCGATGTGCAAGCATGTGCGTGGGTCTGAAGCCTTATCACTGTCACAAGGTGCTTGTTGAAAGAGAAGGCGTGGCCGTGGGGTCTTGAGCTCGTGGGGGGCGTGTTTTGTTCAGGCTGTTCCTTGGCAGTCTTCTGCTGTACCTTTGAGTGTTTCATTGCCGTTTTCCTTGGACCCCAGTTCCACAAGTTTCTATGTTCCCACATGTTCCTGCTATGTGTGTGGCGTGTGTGCTTTTGGTTGTTGCTGTGATGCCTGAGTGTTGCATTTTGAACGCCCTGCAGGAGGATTCTTCGGCTGAAGGTTGTCTGCTTGAGGTACCTCGAGGTTTCAAAGGCATACATGATGTTGGAGTCGATACCTCACATTTACCCAGTTGAAACCTTGGTGGTATTACATGCGCTGCAATGCAACCCAAGTAGCTTTCAAGGTGGTGTTTGGCACGCTGCGCACGCATTAGCGCGCCAAAAATGTCTCCTATCAAGCCTCTGGTGAAAGAATGAGGCTGATTGCTATGGGGAGCCGCCGGACTCAGGACACATTTCTTCACAGCCCCTAAACGAGCATATCTTGTGAAACAAAGCAGAAAACCAATTGGACACATTTTTGCCACCAATGGGAAGTTTAGGTTAGTAGTGGATCATTCAAGTGAATATTCCGACCCATCACAACGATTGCAATTATGCTTGTTTCAACCTTGGGAAAATTGTTTATTCTCTGGTGGGCTCACATTTGTTGATTTTCAACCTTTGAAATGGGATGATGTTTTCCACTTTTCCCAACTTCTTTTCAGAGAACTGACCCAACTAAACCGCCAAACAGTTTATATATGTCTGACTTTTTTTCAGTTTACAGTGTCAATACATTCGAATATTTTTTCCTCGCGTAAAATGGTTCGTGAAATTGCTGAACTTTCTATTTTTTCACAGCTATTATCCAATCTAACCATATTTTTTTTTTATTGACTAGCACAATCCGCCAACAGTTTTCACTTCACCACAGCCAGAAATCAACCAAATTGAAAGTTGGCTGTCGTTTCAGTTCTCTCCCGGGTAGTTTTGCGTCATCCTAAACACGGCGGCCAATGACGTTGACCACTGATGACGACACGAGAGGAACGCCACGGAACCCAAAATGACGACAGCGTGGCACGAAAAAAAAATCAGGACGACGATGACAGGGACCATCGGGATGCTATCTCGCAGGCCACCAAAATGTTGCATTTGGATCCATATTAATTTGTAAATTCAGTGTATATATATATATATATAATTATATAGATATAATTGTTTAATATGCTTTAATATCGTTTCGTACTATGATTGCAGGAAAATACGCAAAATAGATCACAACAGATAACTATATTGTATTAATAACTATACTCAGGCACTCCATCGACCCATAAATTTGATGTGGTAAACCTCATGAATTTATTGATCTTGCCAATCGCTGGCAAACATGCTTGCAAAAATCCTGGTATATAAGAAAAATTGGAAATCGCCCATTCACATTTGGTTTGGGGATAATTTTTCGCCATTGTGCACATGGGGTTGAACTTGTTTTTGCTGGGATTCTGTGGTTCCGTGGCCCTTCTTGGTGGTTTGATACAGTTTGATGTGTTCGTCCCATCCCGATTTCAGCACTGTCCCCGATGTCTCCCTTGATATTTCAATCACAAACTGGCTAACCTTAAGAAATTGACACTGAAAAGGACCATTTTTTTTGGATTGACGCCTAAACCAACCATGGCAAGGGAATCGTTGAACTTGACAAACTGTGAGGTTGTCAGTTTGTCACTCAACAAGTGGCCTGTATGTCAATGTGAAATGCCATGTCCACCGTACGGAGGGTTTCCAATGGTTTCCATGTTGATGTGTCATCTCAACACCTTTTCAGATCCATTCCATTCCTTCGATTTCGATAATTCCAAATGAGTTTGAGCAGCAAGATCTTGGGAAAATGATGCTAGTCAATGGATGGAATGGGTGGCCCTACTTTTCAGGTCCAACCGTCCATCTTGGGGGCTGATTTTGGATGATTTTGGTATGGTCTACCCATGGTTTCGCATGGTCTACCCATGATTTACCCTGCTTCACCATCTGAAAAAAATCGAAGATCTGCTGTCCGCATTGGTGGCTGCGCGCCATGAATGATGAGTTGGAGCTGGACGGCAACTGGAGTGTCGGGAGTCTCTCTCGAAAGAGGTGGGCACCGACAACAACCTGTGGAGGGTCATTTGGTTTGAGCCAGAACCCTTTGAGGGAGCTGTTAAAACCATGTTTTTTTTTACTCAAAGTGGCCCACAGCTATCAGCTATCACCCATTCAGCAGAGATCGGCAACGAAGGATGTTTTGTTTTTTCTAGTGAAGACCATGTCAATGTCCTCTCCGCCCAACTTTTTTTTTGGGGTTGCTATCATGTTTGGACCCAATTGCACTTCAATGTTCAGCATCCAACTTCGGAAAAAGTCCTCAATCTTCTCTTGATTCATCTCTATGGCACAGCTTGGATGTTGACCTCAATATTTCGGATCTTGCATTCCACCGAGTCACTCAGTCCCGCGCAAATTGTGGTTTGTTGGCGGCTTAACCATCAACCATCATGACTTGCTTCATCAACACCTCCCGGCCAGGAAACGTCTAAAAACTGCCCAAGTTGAAGGTGGCCAGCTGGACGAGTCATGGAACCCAACTCTGGTGCGGCATGGTGCAGCAATGTTTTGTTTGAAGCCTAATGACCAAATGGTGACCAAACATTGCATGTAGCTTTGCTTGTGATATGTTGTACTTGTGATTCTAAACCAACATGAAGCATACATGAAGCAAACGCAAACAAACTGCTACAGGGTTTTTCCGGGTCATGACATTTTCCACCTTGACCCTCGGTTTGACCCAGACAAAACTGGTCAAAATACCAAGATTATGTGATGAAGTCTTATTTTCAAAGCTAAACTGATACTATCCTCCATACCATTCTACAGTCCAAACTTGGGTCAGATCTCATGGTTGAAACCGCGATCGATTTACACCGATCTCAGGTCCACCCCTGAGCCCAAGAAGCGGAAACGCAAGGGGGGCAAAGTCTTGGAGGCCGCTGGGAAAATCATGTGGTTTCATCCCTAGACCCTATGGTTTCTCATGATGTACCGTGTGCATCCCACCCCGTCAACCGTTAGTCTGCTCGTGTATATTATGTATTTGATATATATATATATAGAGATGTATCCTGCTACTTCATGTTACTTCTACAGTTGTGCAACCTTTTATGTTTCCTTATATATACACAAAGTAGATGTTGTGAGCCTCTGTTTTTAGACATTGCATGCTATTTCGAAACATGCATATGTACACAGTGATTATATATAAGAGAGATTGATACAAAAATTGATGAACCAGCAGATTTTGGGGTACCCTATTTTCAGACAAACCCGTGTATTTGTACATTCTATATACTATGCTGTATTCATATCTTAGTATCAGGGATCCTGAAGTACACTGTCGCTTTGCGGTGATTAGCTTGCTTAGTTTTGATCTTGACAGTTCCAACTACCTCTCAAAACATGTTCCAACTATCCACGCTCGGCATATTACAAAGAGGTCTAATGGGGTCGAAATATTCCAACTATTTCCATCTATTTCCAATGATTGCCCAAGATTCAACATAAATCCAGACACCATTCGTTGTTATATTCTATCTTAGGATCACGCTGTATACATACATATACATATCACATTATCATTATCACCTTATCACATTTGACAGACATATATGTATATGTATATATCCCCCCACCCCCGCTATTTCCTTGATAAAATGGAAGGGGCGGACGTGGGTGCCGTTTTGGAATTATGTATGTAATTGTGTATATATATATATATGTATAGTCATATAGTACATTGTTCAATGATTGCTAGCAAGAAGAATCATCCCCAGCCGATTTGTTTCCGGTCGGTGAACCATTGCCATTCAGCCAGATACATCCCCGCAAGGTGCAACCAATCTCATCTGACTGTTGCCATAAAGCCCCATATCCTGGGTAGATGGCCAGAAAATGGAGCCCCAGAAAAAGCCCAAGACTATCAACCATCAAATTCGGGGGCAACAAAAATCAACGTTTCAGAAAATCCGGCCGAAGCTTCGATATCATGATTTCGGGGGGTCAAATACCATCGAAGGCATTTGGATTCATACAAGGTGGAGGTGCCCCAGTGATTTCTGTCATTTATTGACCAATCTAACATGATCTAACGTGATCGAAGGAAAAGATTTGGGGATGAGTCAAAACCTATTTGTACTATGTTTACCTATGTTTGGGGAATAACCATCCAGCTATACCAGCTATTTTAAGGGCTACACCGTTTGGGTACCATCTGAATTCCAGGCCGTGCTGGCCTCGGCGTCGCCACCCAGCGGCAAAGTGTCCTTGAAGAAATGGGCCATGACCAGGAGCGGTGTTAGATTGATAGATAGATAGATGGATGGAGTTGGATGAGTCATGTGTTTATTGAAAAAAAAATCAGTCAACATGGGATTTTGACCAAGGAAAATTAGTAGTTTATGATTTGTTTCATCCATGAAAAGCATGGTTTGAAGAATATTGGAAAAAGGAACATGATTTAAAGAATAAAGAAACCAGGAACATGTTATTTGTTATCTCATGTTCTGCTTGGTCAACCATCCGACATAAGGCAAATGAAACGTCAATCATATGGGATTGTAACCATTCAACATATTATGGTGTTCTTCGGCATCAGAGATATGGGTGGTTGGATGGTTTCTGTCGGACCGTAACCATCATTGACTGGTGAAGAGTGAAGGGTGAAGGGTAGTTTCTATCTTATTTGGGATCTTTGGCCATAGAGGTAGTAATGTTGGTAAAACAATAATACACCATCCCCAATTTCACCTTGAATAGGTTGTCGTTGCACTATTCCCAAATGGGTTGTTCATTATTGTTTTATCCGTATTATTGCATACCAAAAAAACATGGCCATTCCTTTTTCGGCAAGGTACCTAATGGTTGACCCGGATGAGTAATGTGTGGGTGATTTCTTGTTGGCCATAAATGATGATTGCTTGATGTTTAGGATTGGGAGTATACTGATTGATTTATCTATATAATTAGAGTGATTGTAAGTTGGTATCTTGAACTATTGAACTGGTCAGTATCTTTGGGGATGACCATATGATCATTGTTTGGTTCACTCTCCATGCCCGCACGGCATGGTTATAGTAACAAGAATTATTCAAAAGAAAAGGCCAACGAATCTGGTCTAGCCGAGCACACTATGAATTAAAGACCGACTATCCTCTGATAGTTTAACATAGCTGTGAAAAATGGATGAACATGGCCTAATGGAAGTAAAACAATGCCATAAACCACTCATTTGGGAATGGTGCAACTACCACCTATATAAATGGTGAAATTGGGGATGATTTATGGCATTGTTTTACCAACATTACCTACATTTACCTCAAAATGATCCCAGAAAATCCATGACAACTCGACCAGGATCTCAACTGCCTGGATGGCAGAGGCCAAGAGTAAGAAGCTCTCGCCTCTGGAAGTGTGGCTCGGGCGTCTGGGTAAGCTGAAGCAACATCTGATGGGAAAACCATGTCCCCCATTCAATAAGAAGCTGTGAACATGGCTTTGGAACATTTGTTGCTAATAATTTTTGTTTATAATTGCAACGCATATATGGATTATATGGTAATTACCTGAACACTCCACGGACCCACAAGAAGTGGTGTGGTCTTTTACCTTCTTTTACCCCAAGGTTTTGTTGTACTTGATCAATTTTTGGGAGATACTTTGAGTGCCTTCAATATTCCATGGTTTCGAGAACCCTTTTTACTTGTAAATGTCATTCACAAAAAAACATCGGGTATCCCCCAGTTCTTCACAGACCCAAATGGTGGACAACCAAGGCTGTTTTAACATGTTTTAACTGAGCATGCAATCAACCAACAAGCCTTACAGCCTAGAAATTTCTATAGACATGACATGATTTTCCGACTTTGGGTGGAGTTTTTCACCCCTGCCAAGGAAAGAGCTTCGACCTCACAGTTGGTGGTTTTTGCCATGTCCACCACAGCTGGCTGTGCAGCAACTGCCAGACTGGGCTGCTAAGGCAATCTACCAACATGGGTATGTTGATCCCTCCAGTTGTAGGGTTGACATATGTTTCAAACATCCCAATCACTGACTAAGATTGTCTTTTTTTATCAGGTTGGCTATAACATGTTGTATACATCATATCATGTTATAAATCCACAGCTGTGAGATGCTTTGAGCATGTCCCATCATTCTATGAAACAAGTTTATCGAATCAGCCATTTTGTTTTTTACCCAGGAATAGAAATGCATCCGCAACCTTTGTGACTCGCATGGTACGGGTGTTTTTGTCCTTCCACATGTGTCGCAGGCAAACTGCCCGCAAGTGCAGAAATTGAGCAGCTTGGCCTACTACCCAGTGGTTAAATGGGTACGGTATGTTTCAAAACAAGGACCCGACCTTTGGTCTGTTTGCAAAATTGGCTTTGAGAGAAAGGAGTGGACTGTTTGGGCTTGTCGGCGGGGTCCCACATTTCATGTTGATACAGGCTGAGTGCCCCGTATGACCAGCTTGTTGATCCAGATGTAATTTACCATATGCATCATGCATCCATATGCCCCAGTTTTGGCCATAATAAGCAAGATTTTATTCAGACACACTCATATGAGGTATGTACTGGTATGTATTAGGTATGGATGGTATAGATTGATATGGCCTAGGAGTTTACTATGCATCTTTAACCACGGTTGATCCATGGTTGACCCATGGTTTACCACACCATGTTCGGGATTCTTCCATATTTTTCCTGTCGCCCAGGTTCTGAACAGCCTCTTGGAATGGAAGGATTCGATCATGGGATCCCAGGATATACCATCCATATGGGGGCTATGGGAAGTCAGTTTTTTGTTGCATTCAAGGTCGTGGACCCAACCTGCTGGGATTTTTCTACGCAGGGGAGGTCAATTGGTGATTTGACTTCTGTAATTTACCCAGTTTACCACTTAGAATATGGTTTCATTCTTCTTGGTTAGATTAGTTTAGTTTTAAGTCATGTTTCTTCAGATCTGTCCTTAGCCTATTCAATTCTGAAACCTATTAGACTGCCCCCTCCCCCATGGTTTGTTCAACATATTGGAAAATCTGTATTCCGTTTCGGATCGATTTCAAGACGTTTGCCGATACTGTATGGATCATATGGAGACGTTTACCCTTTCTGTTTCTGCTTGGCCAAATGGTTCCATTGTCCTGTAAATCTGGATAGTCAGAAACCACTGACCACTGAATTTTCCGCTCAAACCAGCACAGTGCAACTGGGCAGTTTTTGATTTGACCGTGCTCAAGCAAAAGACGTCTTCATGGGATGGTACAGAAATAAAACATACAAAAGAAACATAAAACTATGTTGAATCCTGGACAGGTGCCTCCGTGGCTGCTCAGCTTCAGTTTTTAAAGTTTCAGGGAAATTTCGATGTTCTAATTCCATGTTCATGGTTCAATTTATTCAATGTCCAGTTTTCATGACTGAAATCCACATGTTTGATGGTTCAGTTCCTATATGATTTAGTTCCACGCCCCATGAAGTTGAGCTTCAAAAACAGGCCAACAACATGAAAGTTTCTGCGTTGGTACCTCTTTAGTCCCCCTCTAAACTTCTGGGTAAAAAATGGTAAAACCAGGTCTTTCGATCTGGGCAGCATTTCTGCGTTGCTCTTGTGTACCTCCACAGATCGAGTCTTCGCTGTGAAGGCGCTTGCCGAAATGGCCATGGTAACCACCTCCAAATGTTGGGTTAACTTGGGTAAACATACAAAAAGATGTGGAAAACCTAACGGTTTCTTGTTCGGGAAATGATCTACAAAATATGGGGTTTCCACATCTACTGTATGTGAGTTCACAGGAGGGTATCTGAATTAAGACAACAAAAAGCAACACATTGCTCAAAGGATATCCAACAATTGTATAGCCACACTATTGCAAGATCCATTCGGAGTGCTGTGAAACAACTTCGAAGTGGTAAGCTCTTTTGGGGACAGACCCGATGTCCGTGTCCCCACTATTCCACTATTGATAGTGGCTCGCTACCCGGCAATCATATTGTTGTTGAATATTCCCTTTCTTTGTTGGTCAGGTCAGATAATTGTTGCATATTGTTCTTGTTGCGCAACTGGCATATCTTTTATTGTGTAGATTTAGATACCATGTTTATCATTTCTTATCAATGTGCTGGTCATTTTGAATTGGTCGGATAACGACTCCATGTGTACTCACTCAATGAATCCAAGTTCATATGGTTTGCGTACCCACTGGCTGGTGAAATACCATTGTGTGCTGGTCAGTTTTTGGTGGGTCTTCTCCAACCCTTTCGGGTGGTTGAATCTGCAAGGTTTTGGACAGATCGAATTGTTGGTATCTCCCATGGAAAGCTTTTTTTTTTGGGAATACGATATGAACCATATTCATATATCCCATCGAATATTCGTAGAATATGAAATTCCGTATAATATATAGATATATATATATAGAATATTCCCAAATTTTGAGACTCATCAATCTTGTATTTCGATACGATACCGCATACTTGCTGGAACATATTTAGATATTCCCATTAAGAAATAGTGACTCATGCAAGTTATGACGAGATCATCGGTTTCTTGCGCATGTTTGCTGCTTGGATCTTTCCAGGTATAGACAGGTTTGTTGGTTGGTTGAGAGTTGAGTTGAGAACTGGGATACTATCTTGGATTGCAATTGTTCTCAAAATTCACCTTACCAACCCCATCCACTCAAAAAAAAGAAAGTAGAAGTCCAAGTCCAAATCTGACCATCATTTCCAAGTCATGATTTTTCATGGTCAGACTACAATTTGCCACGATGAGATCTCAATTTCTTTTCTTCGTCGCTTTGTCAAATCATATTGTTTATTCTTGGCTGAATGATATTGTTTGACGACTACCCTCCACAACTAACACAGTATAGCAATGGAAATAGACCATTAAGTTCGATGATTTGCCATGATTTGCCATGATTTTCCATGATTTACCTATCAAAAAAAAAAGAAACGTCCCATTTTCTACAGCTATGTGAGCTATGACCAGGTCGTAAAATCACCGGTCACATCGAGGCAGATTGGGATGCAGCCTATCCTGCCTGTCCCGCATTGCCATTGGCTGCACATGGCGGTGGTCGCAAGAAGGACCAGGTCTTGCGGCAGGCGATGAAGAGCCGACCGCGATGTCTTACTGGTTGTGGATCCTGGGTGAGATACTGTGGATGGTTGCGAAATTCGAATCACCAGTTGGTAGATGGGCAAAATCCCATTTAAATCCCTTTATTTACAGTGTTTCGTAGTTACCCAATAATTGCCAACTGGTGCAGGACTTGTTCCATCCACAGTATGGTGAGATATGGTGAGATATTGTAACGCAATAAACCAATATGAGATTGTATTGGTGGTTGCATGTGGTTACTATCAATTATTCTTGGGTTGTTTAAGCTTGATTCTTGTCACCCCAATAGCAAGCCATGTTCTTTTTCATTAATTGGATTTGAGGATTGCTTACAGTACATTAGGTTTTTTGATCAACATTAGTCGACCACAATCTTCGTTTGATACTGTACTCTACTGCTTGCAGTACTGTGTGAATTTTATATGAAATGTCAGCATCAATTAGATGCATAACTTGGATAGACCTGACATCAGGTGGTCTTGAACATTGTATTTTTTCCCCATGTTGAACATTGTACACATCCACTGTATACCGATATGATATAGTATATTTGGTTAATATAATCAGATGATGTTGATTTTTCTAGTTGATATGCCAGGCTATTCAGGCAAATTACCTTTACTGAAACCATCAACTTTTATCATTTTTAACTTACCTGTACAATATGTAATCAGATGTAATCAACATGTGACGTGCTTTCCTGTACTGGCAGGATATATGGCCGCGGCTCAATTTTTTTTAGGCCCCGATCCATACCCTGGACCCACACGCGAATTCCTACCCCCCCTACCCATGATCCATACATCTCTAAGGGATTTGATCCATACCTAAGATGTACTTTTACCAGGCAACTTTAGTGTACTTGTTCAACAGGTTCGGATCACACTTCTAATACGTAAGTCAATTGTTCCATACGTCCTGATCACAACGAAACTATCCATATGCCTTTGTTTGAGCCATACCCATGTATATGTATGTATACGAATATGTATATTTATATGTATGTATCTATGTATCTTTACATATATAATTTGCAAATATAATATATATATATATTCACATACACAAATTAATTATTGTATCAACACCCCCATAAGGTAGTACTACAGTTGCATTTCACAGAAGGTTGTCATGATTCGAGGTACACTCGTATTGTATGGGAATCATCCCCGTGGCCATTTCCACCACAGAATGGTGGACTTAAGTCCAAAATCTGGTACCATTTTATGGTGACCTAACCATTTTGTAGAAAAGCAGTGGGGTNACAGAATGGTGGACTTAAGTCCAAAATCTGGTACCATTTTATGGTGACCTAACCATTTTGTAGAAAAGCAGTGGGGTTTGGATATGTGTTTCATTTTTATTTTGGGACATGATCATTTTTTGGGCACCAAAACCCACCATTTTGTAAGAGACAAATGTCCATTTTGTAGAGGATTGTCAGGGTATGTTTTGT
>BGPT01000229.1:119416-189504 GCA_003297045.1 Symbiodinium sp. clade C Y103
CATTTTGTAGAGTCCCGAAAACCATTTTGTAGGCAAAACCATAGGGTCCCCTATAAAATGGTACCCCCCAAGTCGACCCAGGGAATGGCCATGGGGATTGGGAATCCTTATATTGACCATTATAGTTCCCTTCCTCATGGTTCTGTGGCCGACCGAAACAAAATATGATCAATTTGAATGTGTGAGTATAGTTGGTTGTATATACCATGAATTCCCCTTGAATATATCATTATATAGATTCCAATTTTCATGAGTAAATCCAACTGGCTTGACCACAAGTTCCTGTAAGATCTTTGAATAAGACCATCCACCACCACAAATATATAGCTTAGTCTAATCCAACCGGCCAGGGGTTGGTAAATGTCCTCTTTTGGGGTTTTGAACATCACTTGAAAGAGCATCTGTTGGAGATGAATTATTCCAGATTATTCCGATTTTTTTGGTGATGTGAAACATTAGCACACTGACTGACCAACCCCTAGAGAACCAATATGTTTCAGAGTCATGATTTACACTGCCATTTCTGGCTTCATTTTAACACCAGATTCCGGATAATGTGAGATATTGTTGGTTTCCTTTTTATCCTCCCTTAATTTTATGTAAGATATATTGCAAGACATTACCCTCGGGTTAACATAGCTATGGAAAATGGACCATTGATAGTTGATTTCGCTATTAATGGTGATTCTCCATAGCTATGTTAGTTTACCAGAGGGTAAATCATCATTAATCCCATTAAAATCCCATTAAATCACCATTTTCCTATGGTTTTCCAGTTTTCCAGAGGAAAAAATGGGTCTAATCCCCTGCATCACATGTTGCCGCTGCTAGGCCAAGGTTCTCCAGAAGGGCGCATCCTTGGCCATTGCCACACCGGCACGGGTGCTGCGATTAAAGGAGGACGCCATGGAAAACCGGACGGGTCCAAAGGGTTGGGGCTTGACCCATTGAAAACGTATAGAAAACCATGCAAAACGGTTTGAAAACTATGGAAAACCGATAGAAAACCATTGAAAAGCTGTAGAAAACCATTGAAAACCTGTAGAAAACCATTGAAAGCATATAGAAAACCATGGAACACCCTTCGAAAAGCATGGAACACCGGTAACAACCACCGAACACCGATAGAAAAAGCATGGAAAACACACCCTAAATTCATGGCTCCCAATCTCATTCCCTACTCAATCTTGATTTCTTGGGGTGTTTCATATTAGGGGGATGCGATTACCAGTACCAACTTATTGCAAGCTTAGATACTGGGGAATGTTGGTGAAAATTATGAACATTCAGCGAAAGTGAGGGGTTTATTGATTTTGAAACAAACCCAAATTTACTGGGAAAAACCCATTCGATGAATGCCTTTGCTTTAGTATTTGATCTTTTGCCATAAACAGTTTTAGAAGGATCTCAACCGTACCCGACCGTACCAGCTAGTATACGAACCAGCTGAAAAGAAAAGTGTATCCAAGATTAGCTATGCGTGTCCTAATTCATGGACATGTTCAGGAATTGGGATATTAATCAAAGTTCCATTTGAACAAAGCGGGATTAACTACAAAGCATGGGAATCAAAGTAGTATAAATCTTATTATTGGGATGTCAATGTTCTTTAACTTCCCATTATTGTACTCCCATTAAAGTAGTATAAACTACAAAGATTTACCGATTTGCCGAACAAACATGGGAGCACAAAATGCCCGCCGTTTGATGTCAATATCATTGGATCAGGATCTGACGAAGAAGATGGAGATGTATTTGTCCTAAAAGGTCCCATTTCCACACCATTGCCGTGTTGATAAAGAAACTGATGGTCAAACAACATTTTTTGTTGCAGCCTATTTTCTTGGGAAGTGAATAGAAAGTATGATTGTGATGCTTCGGAGATCTCATCAAGACTACCTGGATAGCAAACAGAGTCAGATCAAATGTATGCAGAAATAGTACTGACAATAATTGCAAACAAAAAACAACTTAAAGACTATGGAATTTAATCCAGCATAATCCAGCTATATTGTATAGACATGGGAATAGATGAGACCAATTGGACCAGCCCAATTTTGAAAACTGTCCAACCCTGAAAATTAAAATGGCGCTTCATTGTGCTGTACCGATATTAATATACATAATTATTGTACGTATATACTGTATATTAATATAAATGCAATATATATATATACATATATATATATATATATACATATTATACATAATTAATTACTACACATATGAAAGCAATATAGAAGCTAATCAGTGTACATTTGACATGATGAATATGTCTTTACAATCAATATTTCAATCTACATTATACACCTATTCCTCTTCTACATAATGTCGAAAAGAATGTACCCTTTCGGTCACACATATCATCCCCGGGTAGGAGGGCCACTTGGATCTCTCGAAGATCGGTGTGGTCTTGGTAGATCTGGCGAAAGACATGAAGCAGCGCGATGTTTTGACGCTGCAGGACGAGTCGTGTTTTTTTTTTCTTCAGTGAAGGTTCTTGTTTGCTGATGACAGGATTTACCAATTTCAAATGGTGGATTTTGTCATTAAAAGAAAATGGGGAAGATGGGGATTGAAACATATTTGCGGATTTACCCTGCAGATGAAAACACACAAAAGGCTATGGAAATCTATTGGGAAGCCCCTTTTGGAGCAAAATCAAACAAAATGGTTGAAGTTCCATAGCATTCCATAGCTATATTAGTTTTCTCAAGGGTACATGCTTTTGGCTTCCAACTATACATAGATTTAGACCCAGACCCTGCAAAGTGTGGCACCGAAGATTATTTTCCAAAATTAGGATGAGTGGTTTTTCAGGTTGATGGAATCGTTCCGGGGATGGTAGATTTGAATTGAATGATCTACCCTCTGGTAATCAAACATGGCTGGGTGGACAATTGATGATCTTCCCAGCTATAAACCTCCATTTAGTTCGGGGATATCCCAGCTAGTCACGTTCGATTACCATACAGTATTGTGGGATTCAGGTTCTAGATCAGCAAACCTTAACTAGGGGATCAGTGATCTCTGAGGGCGCTGGCACTCCGCATCCCCAAGGCTCCCGGAGGAGAAAAAAATGTGGTGCTGTCCTAAGCAAAAAAACAATAATCCCATGATTTTCTTTGTGGAAACCAATGGTTTGGGTTCCCAGATGTTTTTTTCAGTAAACCAAATCCAAGTACTACCCATATCCAACCACGATCAAGGACACTCGCTCCGATTTCTTCAAGTTCCTCCGCGAAATCCAAGCGTTGCTTCCCAAGGCCAAAGTCAAGGCGGCGGCGTTTCCAGGTGGCGCGTTTTGTAAATCCAGCTTGAGATGTTTTTCAACAGCCGAAGAATGGGAGTTGCAGCCTGGTTAGACGTATGGCATGAGGATTTGCCAGCAAGGTATGGCAACATCAATCTCACAAGGACTGTTTCTACCATGGCACAGGACAGTACTCTGCACAAGTTAATGCTGAGGCCAACCACCATAGCCTTTGCATCTGAAAGAACATGAAAGAACCAATGGGTCCTGTTAACGATGTTTGGTCTTATTATCGATTTTCCCAATCCTAATCTAATCATCGTGCATTAAAGGATGTTAAAGGTATTTTCCGCAGTTGTCCCATTTCCGTTGCTGAAGCAAGGCCTGGTGTAAAGTTTCCCATTTGCCTAGTCATCTCAGCTCTTCATCTGGTCGTGTCACGTCAAACACGTCCATCGTGAGGTTCCGAAAGGCCTCGCCTTGCTGCTGTGCGGCCTTAGTGGCTGATGAAAAAACACGATCCCAGCAGCGGAGCTGTCATCACTTTTGAGCACTAACTACTGAACTACTTCGGAACTCAAGAGATCGGTGGTTAACCCAGCAACGTGAGAGGATCTCAAGACCTATCCCCACTATATAGTCGGAATTTGGCTGTGATTGCATGACAATACCAAAGATCGCAAGTGTTTCATGACAAAAGTGGGGATCTTTACCTTCCCACAGCAAACAGTACCTTGCCGTGGCATTTTTACAGGCAGATTAACTATCTATAATTTATAATCCTCCATGTTAACTATGATAATTCCTGATCTCTAAGATAGATATCCAGTTCTAATATATCGGGGATGGTAATCTTTGGGATCTGTCAAATGCTGCATATTTGGATGCAAATGACCTCAAGACATGAAAGCTGATTGAATGTATTTTGGGGTTTAGAGGCTGAATCGAACAAATGAATTGAGTATGATTTCTTGTGCTGGAGACCAAGCTATCCTTGACTTGTTTGAGCCATCTCCTATTGTTGTGGCCTGATCTTTTTTGGGGGGGTACTTGAAATGGAAAACACATATATACATGCTGCGGTTCAAGAAATGGAGACCGAGAGGGCTCAGCACAGAGTGGTGACGCAAAGAAGGGAATTCCACCATCCACTTTTTCAATTCTGTTTTCAATCGGAGTGAAGCCACCAAGCAGATGGTATGAAGTCAATTGGTGCTTAAAATACTTTATTGTTGTGTGCTCTTAGGATATGATTGAATGTACATGGGGCCCAACCATGATTCCAAATACAATGAATACATGCTTTCCTTGTAACCACTATAGTTTGTATGTATATCTCGCACAAGATGGTGTTTGGATAGGGGGAAAAACTGACATCCTATCCTTCAGTCAGAACATAAACATTCGCCATGGCGAGATATCGATTAATCCATGCTTCGTTGCTGATTGCGTGCTACTCTCAGAATGTGTCGTTTAAAGACCTCCAACCTCTCAAGCCCACCTGGGACAACCACTTGGTGGTGGTAATTACCCAGTAAACAAACATCAAGCTGTGGTTTGGATGGTCCATTTACTTCGATGGTTTATATACGTATTCAAGTTGGTGATTTTCTTTAACGCTGTTAAATTACCAGAACGTATGGTTCAAGCAGATTGGCCTGAAAGTCAGAAAATGGCTACCATGACGGTAGAGGCATGATGTTCAGATGCAGAAATGGGTAGAACGGTAGAACCCTATGGACAATGTCTATTTCTACTATTAATCTCATCCCTCTAATATTCAGTAATCACCCCCCATATGGACCCCCAAAATGAATAGATTCAATATCAAACCGGGGTTTCTACGGAGGTATTTATTCTAGGGGAAGGGATTGATCAACGGGACAGCTTCAATGGCCGATGATGATGAATCCCACCAACTATATTAGGTTATTCTGTAAACCAACCAAAAAAAAAACCTTCTACCTTTAATATTCCCCGCAGAACCAAACGTTCGCCCACCCCCATATAACATCCCAGTATTACCACGATTTCCACTCATGTTCCATGCGCTACCACAGTGATAAGTTATACGTTCTGTCCCGATTGCTCTGGAATATAAATCAGCCACCCCCTCAAACAATACGTACAAGGGTCTTATAATTGATATTTCCTATATTATATTATTATATTAAACAAGATAACTAAGGAAGGGTATGAATTTGCCACCCCCCTGAAACAATACGTACAAGGGTCTTATAATGTCTAATACTGCTGATGTGGCTCCTCGCCATGCCTGGGATGCCAAGTATGCTACTGGGCTCATTTCCCCATAATTTGCGGTAACAACCCTTCGCAGTCTTCGTCGGGGTCCGTTCAAAAGAGGGGCCGTTTTGTCCGAGAAAACACAGGCTCCGGGCAAACGTCAGGATCTGTGCGTAATATTCATATATGGGTACGAGTCAAAATGCAAGGTATGGATCAAGGCCCCCGGCCCACACACGATCCATACCCCCCGATCCATACCTTGATCCATACCTTATGATNATATGGGTACGAGTCAAAATGCAAGGTATGGATCAAGGCCCCCGGCCCACACACGATCCATACCCCCCGATCCATACCTTGATCCATACCTTATGATACGGCATGATCCATACCCTTGATCCATACCCCTGATCCATACCCCTTTTTCGTTGAACGAAGGCTAATGCTGGTCCTATATAATGCTGTTCTTGGTACAATTTCTGGTCCTCATGCATGCTGCTACTACCGTTGCTATTACTGCTGCTTCCACTGCTTCC
Organism: Symbiodinium sp. clade C Y103; assembly: GCA_003297045.1. NCBI lineage: Eukaryota > Dinophyceae > Suessiales > Symbiodiniaceae > Cladocopium > Cladocopium sp. clade C. Next base: position 125,453 of record BGPT01000229.1, read on the forward strand.
GCTCCCGCGCCGCCACTGCCGCTGCCGCCACCGCTGCTGCTGGTGCTGCACTCCCACACTGCTGCCCTTCTACTGCTACACTTCTACATTGCTTTTCTTATGCGCACTCTGCTCCCCAGCTATTCCACCCCTGCTGCTGCTGCTACTGCTGCTCCTGCTGCTGCTGCTGCTGCTGCCAATACTAGTCTTCAGTCTTCTTCCTCCCAGGAGCTGCTGCTACTGCTGTCGCTCCTGCTCTAGTACTGGTTCTACTGCTGCTGCTACTGCTGCTGCTGCCGCTACTGCTCCTACTCCTGCTGCTACTGCTACTGCTACTGCTGCTACTGCTGTTCCTACAAAGTACTACTACTACTACTGCTGCTACTACTACTATTACTACTACTGCTACTGCTATTACTACTACTACTACTACTACTGCTGCTACTACTACTATTACTACTACTGCTACTGCTACTACTACTACTACTACTACTACTACTACTACTACTACTACTACTACTCCTATTACTACTACTACTACTACTGCTGCTGCTGCTGCTATTACTACTACTGCTACTGCTACTACTACTACTTCTACTACTACTACTACTACTCCTACTACTCCTACTACTACTACTACTCCTACTACTCCTACTACTCCTACTACTCCTACTACTCCTACTACTCCTACTACTCCTACTACTCCTACTACTCCTACTACTACTACTACTACTACTACTACTACTACGACTACTACTATTGCTACTACTACTACTGCCTCTGCTACTGCTACTGCTATAGTTACAACTCCCCCTTTTGCTGCCTTGCCCAGCACTCTGTAGAACCAGGCTAGAAATAGCAGGTTCTCTTCTTTGCTGGAAATCCGACCCAGGTAGCGTGTTTCGATCCATACCCCGATCCATACCCGATCCATTCCCGAACCCAGCCACGCCTCAACAAATGCCAATGTGAAATGAGACTCTTCTTCTTCTATTACTGCTACTGCTACTGCTCCTACTACTACTACTACTACTACTACTACTAATACTACTACTACTACTACTACTACTACTACTACTTCTACTTCTACTTCTACTTCTACTTCTACTTCTACTTACTTCTACTTCTGCTTCTACTTCTGCTTCTGCTTCTACTTCTACTTCTCCGACTGCTACTACTACTACTACTACTTCTTCTTCTTCTTCTTCCTCTTCTTTTTCTTCTACGTCTACGTCTACTCCTACTTCTTCTTCTACTTGTACTTCTACTACTGCTACTACCACTACTGCTACTACCGCTACAACTGCTCCTCCTCCTGCTGCTGGTGGCTACTGCAACAGCTACTGCGACTGCTACCTCCAGTGCTTCTCCTGCTTCTGCTGCTGCGTAGCCGGAGAAGCAATAGCAAGTAGGAGTATCAGCACGGTTTGTTTCCTATGATGACCCCGGAGCGATCCATACCCGATTATTGACCCGCACCCATATAGTAAATACTCCTCAGAAATCCCTCCTTTGGGTTTGGATCTGTTCATGACTCATTGACGTGGCGTTCCTCATTGGGGGTATTTCATACGGTCCAGGGATGGGATGAATAATCAGTGGGTCTCAGTCCTTGAGGTTGCAGCTCCTTTCGTAGGGGCACTTAGGGGCACTCGGGGCACTCGGGGCACTCGGGGCACTCGGGGCACTCGGGGCACTCGGGGCACTCGGGGCACTCGACCCCGATTGGAAAACCCTTGGGAGCCTGTAGAACGTCATCATATTTGGGTTTGTCCAAAAATATAGGGTACACCCCAAAGCCACCAGTTGATCATGGTCATTCTGAATAGAAAGAAACATCATTTGGATACTCCCAGTTCTGAACAATGCCATTTGCCTGGCCATGTGTTAGTGCACTGGTGATTAGGGTACTTCATTCACTTGGTCATGATGAGTGTCAACCTCCCTGGATTTGAATTGGCAGAGCAGACTGAAGTTGCTATGTTGGGCCGTTGATGTTGGGAATGCAACACAAGAATCATGTGGACATATTTATACGTGTATTAGCACAGCTCCTCCCAGATGATTTGATGGATGTTGAAAGTTTTTTATGAGGCGCGAAAAAGTGCGTCCTTTTGTATGGTTCGTCTCTTCTAATACTGCATTGCTGCGGGTCATTTGACAATGTGACCATCAACTTGAACACACGCAGCCTGCGTCGGCCTTGTGGCTTGAGCTCCAATGAAAACATTGCCACGTGGCTGAAAAATGCAGAGACCAATGGTGAAAACTGCAGTGACCAATGGGAATTGAAGTCAGGATTAGTCAGCACGTCCTTTTCAATAAAAACGATCATATAAACACTATTCAACATCCCTTTACAGTTCCAAAGTTCGAAGCCCTGAACAGTGCAAAAAGCGAGCATTGGAATTTTCTCCCAGACTTCAACAAACCATAAGAGCTGCATGGAAACTTCAGCCGAACTTCAGCGAACATGCCAACGGCAGTCCAACAGCTTCTCTTCGGTCCACGTCGGATGGTGTCCTGATGTTGTCCTGGCACGGAACCTCAGGAGATGTTGAAGTGCCAAGCAACACCTGTTGGGCTAGTAAGATGTAGTAAGTTTGGCAATGGCTCGCATCCAACGCTTCCCTATGCGCCGCCAATGGCGATTCAATATGATGAAATGGGTGAAAATGATGCCGATAATTCATTGGACTTGGGGGTACCTCATTTTCAGACAAACCTATATGACAAGCAAAATGCCAGAAACCTCCAATTGAGGAAATGGGACGGGTTTATTTGCTGTGCCATGGTCAAGAGTTGGACAACTGCTGAACGGCATAATGGTTCTGCTGCATGGATGAAAACGAAGAGAAAACGGGATGCTGCAGGTCAAGATGACAATTAGTGAATTGTTATGCATGGTTTCAATTAACGTTGCGCATTGGTCAGTCATTCCCGCAACTTGTGCATGTGGTGATTGACTGTGATGGTTCAGACTCACATGCTTCACATCAAAAGTTGGAGTATATACCCAGATTGGGGGATGCTTTTACCATCATCAAAGCGGGATTACTAATGGCCAGTTCACAAGGATTCCCCAATGTTATTTTCCCATCTAGAAGAGGGTATGGTCATCACTCTATGGGCTCAATATGCGCATTCATTAAAGCTGATTGAGAAATTCCAAAAATGGCGGGATGACCCTAATCTATTCATGCCATACAACGTGACCATTGGTTTCCCATAAATTCCCAAGGTTCTCACCATGCTCTCTGAGATAGAGCAGGGACGGCCGTCACCTGTGATTTCCTGTTACGAGTTGTGTTGTGCTTTATAGAATATTGCAAGGAACATGTTCAATTGATTGTTTATGCGATAAATTCAGAGCAATAGAGTTTGTGTGTCTCTATTCTCTTGAATTCTCTGGAGGTTTCTTTAGGTGTTTATCAAATTCATGGCCAAAGACATCCAAAGACAACAAGAATCAGAGCAATCAGAGAAGAGAAGAGAGGAGAAGAGAACAGAAGAAAAGATAAGCAAAGTATTTGGTGGTTGTGTCAACTTGAATTTATGGAGGTTTGTTGAAACATGTCAGTTCTCCCTAAGAGCTACATGGAAAGAAATGTGCCAAAGCACGTAGAGCTCCCCCTGCGATGCTGCTGTGGATATTTGGAAGCTGTGTGATTCTTCCAAAGGTGACTCAACAATTCCAGCTATTTGGGTGTCGAACCGTCTCCAAGTTACCAAGTCGATTCTTTTTGGGGGATTGTGGGTCATGATCAACCCTCAAAAAAAGGGCTTATGACATTCAGCCTACCACCTCAAGTTGAGGCATTCACCATCATTTGTCCCCATTCCACTGATCCACATTTATGCTCATTTGATCTCATTTGCTTGCTTTATCCTCGTTTCATATGAATTCCCATGTTTTTTCTCATGTTTGTCCAGTGTATCTCAGCCACCGAGGCCATTGGAAAAGGTAGCACCTTGGCGGAAGTTCTCATCATTTTTTCCGATCAACATGATTCGTAAAGTGGCGGAAATTTGGTGTACTGTATAATATACCATCTGGTATGATTATGTATAGTGACTACATACAGTGTTTTGTTATTAAAAAACATATCATTTTGAGTGGCTGAACATGAGGTACTGACATAATTCTGCTCAAGATGAATGCATCTTTATGTTTCTTTATGTATTTCATTGTATTTCTGATTTTCTGGCTGAATATGTTTGAGATTTATTTATCTTTTGATGAACCTGAAAACTGGATGATTTGGAACAGACATGAAGAAAACGTAGACTTGATGCCCACGTTGCAGTCCATGATTCGTGGCTGTAGGACTCAAAGTTGGGTGGAGCGCTGGGACAACTGCAGGGTGCGCTTGGCACGGCCTGGGGGTTTCTTGGCTCTTTTTTGGCCACCTTGGCGTGGCTGCGGAGAGGTAATAGGTCTAGGAATTATCGGCTAAATTATAGGTTTTGACCATGGAAAGATATTTAAGCTATCGGAGTTGTTGGGACTCTTGATGGTGATATGATGTGGTGTGTAACTCAACTGGAATCGGAATGATGTTTTGGAAGTGGCTATGCATCAAAGATGTCCTTTTCTCACTGGCGTATTGATCAATAGAGGGTCTCCTGCATTCAACCATAGATATATACTGTAGGTATATAAGCTATAAGAAATCGTATACCAAACCGGCCCCTCTATTTTTCCCAAAATGGCAATATTGCTATGAATTAGGTATGATAGGGTTTGGTCTTTTTGCGTGTGTGAACATGGGGTATACCCCCGCAACATGACAGCAAAAAAAATGGGAAAAATGGTGACAAACCGTTGAATTTGATGGGAATCATTCCTTTAACGACAGGAATGATGGTTTGGACATTTGATCATTCCAATTGCCAATTGCTAGGAATAGTGCAGAGGGTGTAGATACATGTATATATATATATTATAGATATGATTATATACAGCATAAATAATAGTCATCCTGTTTTGAATGGATATGACTGTCTTTGACAAGAACGAATAGTCACCCAAAAATAGAAGTACCAACCAAGTAAAGTTGAAAGGATTTTCCCTGAATCATGTAAACAGTGGAACTACATGTTCATGTTCAATCAAAATAATATAGTAATCATGTCCAGATGGTAGCTGAAGGGTAGTAAAACACCAAATGGCCCAGATGGTAGGTGGCTTAAAACTAAAAACACCCCCAAGAAAATAGTTGCGAATGAAGTGTAATGACTCCCCATATGGCACGGAGACATCTTTTGAAGCCACAACAAGATGAGAGGTTCACAAACAAAAATTGTGATTGACAAATCAGCATTAATCTTACAAAATCACTCAAGCATCCAGGTTACCGACATGATGTCAGTTTTACGTCGCAAGAGAGATCAAGCGATCAGTGATCTGTAGGTAAATGATTCCGGTCTTTTTTTTTTATAGTGCTGAGGAATATGTATTTTCTGGCTACTTATAATCTATATATATATATATGTAAATACACATATATATATATATATATGTATATATATAATTGTATATATATATATGTGTACCTTTTTGAAAGGGTATATCGCCGCCTACGGTTGCCAGAGATATCACCTAACTTCAACTGTTTGTTGACTAAATCCACACCAAATATGGGTTGGATCAGTTGGATCGCTACATTTCATTGGGTTTCCTCTACCCTCTGGTAAACTAACATAGCTAGTGAAAATGGCCATTTATAGTGGATTTTCCCATTAAAAATGGTGATTTTCCATAGTTATGTTAGTTTACCAAAGGGTACATCATTTCATTGCTAGACTTCTGAATTTTGCGGATTGAATAGTGCTTTCACTGGATTGGTTTAATGGAACATTTACAGGAACCCCCTATATTTGATGGGAAAATCCATGGTTTCCTGTAGAATTTCCCGTTAACCAATCCATTGATGCTTGGTAGTTTTTTTGGCAAAACTCAATGACTCCAATCAACTCCACTGATCCACTTCTGGACATTTCCCACGTGTCACGCGTCGGTTCCAAGGTTAGCATCTTGGGCTTCAGGGGTTCCAGGGCGTCTGCTGGGCAAGGAGAGGTTTGCGATACCGCGGATCTTCCCGTTGTAGCCTCTGGTTCTGACGAACAGTTTGCAAACTGGAAAATCGGAAAATCCCCATTTTTCACGGTAAATCATCATGAATCACCTATAAACTGACCATTTTCATCATTTTCCATATGCTAAATAACCAGAGGGTATGAACAAATGGCCATGAATTGTGGTGGTCCAAGATCAAATCCAAGCGTTTGTAGAGCCCCAAATCTGGTTGGTCATCACATAGTCAAGCAGTTGTTTGGGTTGATGAGATTTCGTCTATAATCATCAACTGGAAATAGGCATCATGGGTACCTGAAACTCCAAGGCTACAGGAATAAGTTTCCCATTTCAATGGCTGGTTTGGAGCATCATCTCCTGAGTCTGAGCCCTGTGGTTTCCGTTCCGAGGTGGCTCGTGTCCACATCTTCTGAAGATCCAATCAAGATATCTTGTTCAGACCGGATGGTATTTTAGGACGTGTTCGGAGCGGTACTATTGTGAAATTCTGTGAAATATATATATATATATTATACATATATATATATATATTTATTTCCACCAATCAATGACCCTGTCAGGACTGGGATTGCATCCCAAAAAGTATCGATCATTTGGGCCGTCCCACTCCCAACTCTGCCAGGACGCAGCATGGTGTCTGGGTTTGCAAGTTTTCCAGAGTGCTCTGTACTGATCAGGTCAGTTGCTGCTGTTTTACAGTGGTTTCCATGTAAATGTGTGTGTGTGGTTATCACTTACGCAGCGTTGAACAAATGAATGAACTACATTCCATTCAAGAGGCAGTTGTTTCAGGGGAGCGTGTACATTACATTGTACACTTTTTACGCCTTTACCGACAATGTGGTATCATGTCGATCTTTCAGAAGCAAATAAACAACATAAACATGTCTTTGTTCCAACGATGGGAAGGCTTTCCAATTGAGCTTTGCTGGCAAACACTAGGAATCCAAATTTTTGAACAGGGACTACTTCATTCTTCAATTATTTTCCTCCCCAAAAGCAGCCCCAACAGACTTATGAAAGGTATGGAATCCAACAGGTACCATATACTTCCAAGAGAGAAACGGCTAAACAAATGGTTGGACAAAAACTTGCTGAGATCTGAGAATTTTTGAGGCTCGCCGCCGACACCGCAAAGTTTGTGGTGGCTGACCTTCCGTTGCTTGTCCCTGCTGAGAGTGTAATATATTATAATCAGGTAGCCTAAAAAGATAGGTTGCCCCAAGGAAGTCTAAATGTTTCTTGGTTGGAAGTCATTGGAAGTCATGCAACTGTTGGGGAGTCAACTAACTGACCCATTCACGATCATCGGTGTACCGCGATTTCATCCTGACACGTCCCAGGAAATCCTGGTAGCGGGGAAATCCCACGAAAGATGGGTGGGATTTGAAGCGTCCCCAACTGGAGGTTCTGGACGTTCAGTTTACAGAAGTTTACCACATGATTTGGTTTTACCCAGAAAAAAAAACGTCTGGTTGAGAATGCAATTGTCCCCATTACTTGATGGCAAGTTTGGAACTGGCCCATATCAACCATGGCTTCAAGCAGGCAATGGTGAACACCCCAAGGGGGTTGATTTTGGGTATCCATTATCCCTATCAACAGATGGTTGATGATTAAAAGGGGTGATGAGCTTTTATGAACGGGTGTCAGTGGTGAAAAAACATCTAGTACCACGGTACCACACCCTTATTGCCTTTTGAAAATTCGGGATCTCACATCGCAAAAAGAAAAGCAGAAGGCATCCCAATTGAAACACCCCTTTTGCTGGGTAAAAAATGGCAAAACGTGGCTGAAACCAATGGTGACCGAGGCCGGTTCTGGTAGGGCGAACGGCTGACCTGAGCCGCGCCTTGCTTCACGTCCGTTTGGGCAGCTCAGAGATGTCGATCAAGCCATTGTGACTTGAGGATCCACCATGACTTAAGAAACGACATATAGCAATACTGGCAATACTAATGATGATTCATCGAATCTATCTATGTATATGTAATATGTATATATATATATTGTATTATACATATATGTATATATATATATACATAATATGTGTGTTAGTATGTGTGTCTTTGTTTAATATGTGTGTGTGTGTGTGTTTGTTTGTTTAATATGTAGACGGTTTCAACGATGATTGATTTCGCAAACTACGAAGCCTCTTCATCTTCCTGGTCTTCTTGGGTTGGTGGTTCTGTGAACGACTGCAAGGAACTTTGGGCTTGAAGGGTGGCGGTGATACAACTTGAGCAGTGTTCAAAACCCCTGTTGGTTGATGATTATATGGGATTATACTACCCAATACAATGATACAATAGGGATTCTGATAATCCAATGGTTGATGGGTCAAATGTCGTTATTTTCAAATCCAATTTGATGAAATTCGATGAAATTAATGATGAAATCCAATTTATCAATGACAAAGTCAGGGAAGTCATGTGAAATCCCCATGTTGCTTGCCCTCTGGTAATTTAACACAGCTATGGTTTAGATGGCCCATAGAAATAGATGATAAACATGGTGATTTACCATTGCTATGTTCGCGGGTATTATCCCCAATATAGATCCCGTGAGTTGGTTCTATAAGATCCATTCTCAATATATCCAAATGTCTGATCAAGTCATGTGAAATCACTATTTTGATCTATTTTGCTTCAGTTTAAATCTCCATTTGCAATCAATGGCTAAATCAGCCATCGAACATCGAGGTTTTAACTTTTAAGTCTTCTGGAAATTTGGCACAAATCACAAAACCCCATCTAAGCCCCTGATTTTCCTGGCCCATCCACCTAGCCGTGTTCAAGGCCTGCATGATGTCTTGCATGATCCCAAGCACTCCGCAGCCTTAGCCACGCATAAAGCCTTAGACCTCATGGGAGGCATGGTTTGGACCCGCGCCTTCAAAAAAGGGACGGGAACATGGTGATTCTTACCCAGCAAAATGGGGAAAATGGTGGATTTTACCCAGCAAAACCCACCAACAATTTGTGATTTCACCCAGCAGAATGGTGGATTTTAGCCGTCAAAATTGGGATGTCACCGGGAGTTTCAGGTGGGGTTGAGCTTTTAGGAACCAATTGACGGAATTGAAGAATCCAAAAATTAGACATAAATGATAAATGGCCAATTGAACATAGATAGCCAGTTGGACATAGTGCAATCCGGAAAGTGGGGTTGTCCGAAAAGGGGCGGTGTAAGCAGCCAAAATGGTGATTTAACCATCAAAAATTGGGATTTAGCCACTGCATATTACATTTACTGGAGATGGGTTTGTCTCAGGATATACCAATAATTTTTGGCCATCAAATGGCAGAGAACATGATACCCTCTGGCAAACTAACATAGCTATTGAAAATGACAATTTTTAAAGGGAAATTCAACTATTTCTATGGCCATTTTCAATAGCTATGTTAGTTCACCAGAGGGTAATCCATATGTGGATTTTGGTTACCTTTTATATTGGACAAAGCCATTGAGGTATCAAACATGTGCACTTCTGTGCGGCATAGATAATGAGCTAAACTCACATGGTAATGGCAAATCCCTGCTTTCATAACATAGGTGAAGAACACATGTGTATGTCTTCTTCTTCCAATGGCAATTGTTTTCTACCAGAGGGCATTCAATGACCTGACTTAATTTTGGCAAGATTTACTGTGGATACCCTCCAGTAAACAAGCATGCCTTGCTGGAAAATCATCCCTGTATTTAGTTCTCTGGTTTTCCCATTATGATTTCTTCTCATGTCTAGGGGATTTCCCAACTAGAGAAGCTTGATTACCAGAGGGTATCCCATTAAATCTACACCTACATATACCAGTGTTAATCCATTATAGTCCCATGAAGCACCAGAGGGTTATACCACGTTGAATATACTACTACCAACCACTATTGACTATCATCATTCATTACTCCACTATTGCCCATGATCATAATATATCATAATCCCATTCCAACCATTCTTCATACACTAGGATATTATAATCCGATTCTTCATTGCCAATAATCCCATTCCACTATTGCCCATTACGGACCATTATTAGTCTTCATATTCCAACCATAAATATTCCAAAATGGTGATTTAACCATCAAAAAATATTAGTCTTCATATTCCAACCTTCATTTCTCATTTTGTAGACCTTGGCTAAAAAATGGCACCGCGCCTTGGCCAGGCGGCTTTGTGAAGATGGCCCAAGTAGTGGCGCATTCACCGGCGCTCTTTCCAGAACCCTTTGTGCGCGCTTGTCGAGGTTTGGTCATGGCTGGGGTTTCCAAATGGCTGATACCCCAATAGCTGGATGGTTTATGATATGTTTTTAATGGAATATCCGAATATCCCCTCAAAAAATGCAATTTTAGGAAACCTCCACTTAATGTTGTTATGGCACATTTTTTTGGATTCACTCAATGCCATAGTCACCATTTCACCGACCATAGAAGGGGATCATTTTGCATCATCCTATTTCAAGGGGTCTACCCATTTTTATGAAAGAACTGGGTGAACTGAATAAGGGGATGCAGCTGAGGTGACTTTTATGGGTAGTTTACCATGGAATATAATCTCTATAATTTTGGTTTTACATATCCATTTGTAACTGGAACTGCACTTCCAAATGGGTGAACCACCCAACCCTTTGGTTGTCATGGGTAGTTTACTATGGGAAATCTATTCATGACTCGATGTCCCCAAAAATGGATGTACTTGATCCATGAATTCGCCAGGTAGCCTTGCACAGGCCGGGTGGAATGCTGCTTGTGGCCGTGGCTGAAAATTTACAGTAACCAATGGTGAAAACATGCACTTTTAATGGTGGATAGTAATGACTAACCGACTAACCTGTGCATTTTTGTTGGGTACTTTATTTTCGGACGCTCCCTTTGTATTTTGGCTTATGTTGTTTTTTTATTGTTGTTGGATCTGCACAAGCCTGGGTTGGTGACTTTATATTATACTTTGTCCTGTGTTGCCAGACAATGGAATTGTTGAATTATTTACTCACCAGCTTAGAATCATTTTTGGTTGTTGCAGTGTATCCAAGTTTCTGCATCCTAAAGAAAAATCAAAGGGGAAAATGCTCACAGCTGCACCATTATTTCAAATTCACTGCTGACCGGGCTGATTCAAGCTGATGGTTCTTTACTTCTGCCTTGTAGATCAAGTCCTCTCTGCAGTTTTCTGCAAGTAGTTGTTGCTTTGTTCAAACAGCAACTTCTGCTAAAACCGGACCCAGACACATCTATCACCGCACAGGCCCCACGGCGATGTGGTTTTCTGGAATTCTATGTAAAGCAATTACGTGTGCTGTTCCCAACCATCAAGATGGATTTGAACATCTTTCACTCTTGCAACATGTTCCATCATGTTCCATCATGTTCCATCATGTTCCATCATTTTTTATCATTGCTTATCATTGTTGATCATGTTCCATCATCATCATCATCATCATCATCATCATCATCATCCTCATCGTCTCCGTCACCATTGCCATCACCATCATCCATCATCCGTAATTTGAAGCACATTTTGAGGCACCAACCATTTCCTGCAGCGAGACACAGGCTGTGACACCACCTGCTCCCATGGATGATATCGAGCGCATCCTACTCGAGGATTTCCGCGCATTGGGGCAAGTGGTTTTCGAACGGGGGATCCCATGGGGGGAAGTTTCAAAATGGAGAATTTACCCATGATTGACTTCAAGATATGGCAATCAGATAGAAGGGAAAATGATCAACCACCGGATTTTTGTCTTCCAAAATGGTTGCTTCCCAAAGCAGGGTTTACCCGCCAATTCCAAAGCGTTCTCATATTGCCCAAGAAACAAGGGATTCACCGTATGTTCACGCCCAAATGGAATTTGAAGCATCGAGAGTTGCCATGACCCAGTACAAACGGGGGATATATCTGGGATACGCTCTGGTAATTACACGTAGCTATTGAAAATGGCCTTTTTAGTGGATTTTTCCCATAACAAATGGTGATTTCCCATCGCTATGTTAGTTTACCAGACGCTAATTCTGCAAAAATGGATTCTATGATCTACAGATATCTACAGATTTACAAGATGATAGCCAGCAATGATGAAACAGTGGATTGGGCTTGTGTAAAGAAACCTTTTAGAAACCAAACATATGGATTGTGCAATATCAACAGCAGTTGGGAAATGATCAACAAACAAGCTGTCCTTCCACGCCAGTAAAAAAATTGCCTTATCTATTCTTTGGAGCGGCAACTGAAGGATTTGATTTTAATGATTAATGGTTTGGCATAGCATGACTTCATGTGCCTCTTTGGTAGACAAGTGGACTGGCCGGGTCGATGGATGCAGCATTGTGCAGCTGTTTACAATCCCATAGGCGAATGATTTGCGTTGAACAAGCACAGGTGTGTGGAAGTTACAGGTTGCAAACTGATAGTTGTTGCTGTATATTATATGTTATTGTATAATATTTATATATTGTTATTTATTACATATTATTACAGCTTGTTGTTTTTATTCTCACATATATATATATATATACTTATACAATGCTTCACTCTTGACTCTTGAGCCGGAAGAGAATCCCTCTGACAGGCAGACGAGCAGAGTAGAGTGCTAGGGCCTGCGGGAAGACACTTCTTTGCTGTCGGATGTGTGGCAGTTGCCCTATTGAATTCATTCCATTTGTTGGGCACCGGCATAGAGATTGGGCATTCGTTTGGCCATTCGCCAGCAGGACCGCAAAAGGAATAGTGACATATAGATTGATATCAAGAAACACATCACCAACCATCAGGGTTTTCCCTGCAGATTTCGCATCGTTTTTTGATGTTTTTTGGGGATCACCCACCAGCCGGCCGTGGCCCTTCCCCGTTCGCCATGGCCCATGTGGACCCGTCGCGTGGCGGCGCTGGCTGCGGCGCTGGCTGCGACGCTGGCTGCGGACAGTTCCAGCGCGTCGCTGTTTTCGAGTCTGCCGCAGCCTTGTAGCCTTGATGGAGATCAGCTGGGAATGAAGTTTATTTTTTTGTGAAATTTCAAATGGGTTAGTCTTAAAATAAAGGATACCCCCCAATGAAATCGCCATGAAACATGGGGATTTCATGAGGATTAACCAATGGATTTGAAGGTACTTTATTTTCAGACAAACCCAAATTGAAATTCCCAGAGGTTTTTGGGATGTCTGATTGGTTTTTGGGATGTTCCAATTTTCCATGGATTTTCGGAAGTGTCCAGTGTCCATTGATTTTGGCGGATATTCCATTGATTTTTGAGAGTTTATATACTGTATATATATATATATATGTATTCGTATATATATATATATATTATACTATATATGTATATCTGCAAATGTATATATGGTTTGTTTGATGATGCTGGGAATCATCTCACAAAAACGGTTTGGACATGACTATATATGTATTTGGGGAGATTTGTTTAGGCAAACAAACTTGATCTTCCCACCGTTTTGTGTATTGTTTGCCTTCGTTGATTTCTTGGCTCATTATTTCTTTTTCATGTCCCGATGTTTTCCTGTAATCCAGGGTACAAAACAGGAAACTGAAAACAGACGCAAACTCACATTTGCTGCAAGCAACAGGTAACATCGGTAATTCATCAGGACTGGGAACATGTTTTTTGGTTAGGTGTGAATCCTGATTGGTGAAGGATGATGACCCAGTGGTATATCCAGTGTACCACTGGGGGTATTCATGGATATTCCAATTATTCCAATGATCCAATTACAGTATATAATACAGCTAAGCTACAATATTCAGAATACAATAGAATACATATATATAAATAAGTATTTAAATATATATATATATATCATATGTTCATCCAAAAAAAAAGATCGATTCCCAGTTCCAGCACTTCCATTGGAGATTATATGCAAAGCAAAAGGTGCCCCCCCCAACGATGGTTAAACAACCCTCATCAATGGTTGTTGGTTGTTAAATAAACCATGGAGCCAAACATTGTTTTGGGGGGTCACAAGGGTTACCTGACTGGAGGGTTGAATTCCCATGACCAGCTCAAGACAATTCAAGACACATTTCAGGCACGGAGGATTACGAAGCGCTGAACATCTTCATCTATGATCTTTGGCCATCGATAGCACAGTTGAGGTATGTGGAGGTGGCATCAGAGTTGAAATGTTACTTGGGATATGAGATGATATGATTATCTATATATTATATATACACATATTATCATATACAATATTTACAGCACATATTGCATTATATAAATATACATACAAAAATGCTATATGCTGAATTATGGTAATATATGGTGATGTTCTTGAATTTGAAGCTCTGTTTCCTTTTCAACAAACTTGTGGTGTCCTTTCCTCCAGTTCTTTGGAACATACCCCAGCAACGATCCATCAGGACCTCCCATCTCGTTTCCACGTGGACGTCCATGCAGCCATTCAGCGCAGCGCCGTGGACTTGGGGAGCAACTGTGATTGGATGCTGTCCGCGTGCACCGAACGTAGCAACCGTAGCTTGGAAGCCGCTGGGAGGCCGCTGGGAGGGTCAAAGTTTCACTGCTGAATTGGACCTTGCTATTTGTGAGAAGATTTGAAACAACTAACAACTCCAGTCTTCAGTGACCAATCGCGAAAAGTTTGCGAAGGTGAAGGGGGATCAGCACGCTGAACATGAGAAGAATGAATCGTTACCATGGATTTTTCACAAACGGCCCTTGGAACTGTAGACACTGTAGCATGATGCAACCGAAAGCTGCGCTGATTTGCGGGACCCAGCCCTTGTACTGAGATCCCTTCACGATAAGACGTCAATTGGGGCAAGAAGTGATCATTCTGAGGAAGTTCTTTGCGAATCCGTTGCTCACCTGAATTAGAGCGGTTGATTGGGGTGGTAAATGTCCCCACGCTGATGGTTTTCACTTGTATACCTTGAGATGGTTGTCAATGATTGTTGGGAAGATGATGTCCGCGTATTGGTGCAGTACTGTTGCAGTTTACTGTAAGGTTTAACATATTTTAACATTTCATCCTCTAAGGTAGCAAATTTCGTTAATTCTCTTCTGTTCTTGGAGGGGGGTAGGGGGGATGACTTTGGAACAGGGGTTACCTATTCTAACATTCATGGAAGGAAACACANTAGCAAATTTCGTTAATTCTCTTCTGTTCTTGGAGGGGGGTAGGGGGGATGACTTTGGAACAGGGGTTACCTATTCTAACATTCATGGAAGGAAACACAATAAAGAATCAATGTTTTTCCGTTCCAAAAACAGTGTTTATCAAGATGCAGACTGCCTGCCATACTTTTTCCCTCCTAACTGACCATTTGTGATGGCGCATGAAGCAGATGTGTTTTTTTATTCCGAGGTGTGGTTGGAACATAGTTGTATTTTTTTTTTTGGACGAGGTGAGCATGACTGATTCATCGCAGGATTCAGGATTCACCATACCTGAAAAACAATGCTGCAATTGTTTTGCGCATTGCATCGGTGGCGCCACAATTAACCCACCTTTTCTTTTGAAATCCATTTTTTTCTCAGACCAGCTTCACAGAACAAATGGAGACGGGAAGAAAACATGAGAGCCAATCATAATCAGACAGACAGACAGACTGGTACATTCATCCAAGACAGGCTCAAACCAGGATGGATGATTTCGAACTTTCAGACTCAGCTTTGGGGCACCCATTACATGCATAGCTATAAACCATGGTTTCTAGGAGTGGTGTGCAAATGTTCAATTTCGAAATGATTCAATGAAAACAAAATTTGTTATTTGTAAACGGTTCACCTCTTGTACAACCTCTAAAGCGTTCGCGCACGCGTGCTACGCAGGGGGAAACCAGTATTCAAAATTAAACTGAAACCAAACCTGCCACGCCGACAAAAATTCGCCAAATAATCTCGCCATCGATTCTTCGGAAAATTTCGCACAGGGAAATGANGTATTCAAAATTAAACTGAAACCAAACCTGCCACGCCGACAAAAATTCGCCAAATAATCTCGCCATCGATTCTTCGGAAAATTTCGCACAGGGAAATGATTGACGGCTGTCAGCTTCGCAAAAATTGATCGGACACTTTTTTCCTTTCGGAGATTGGGGAGTCAGCGAACTCATTCGTTTGCGTTCGGGGCTTTCCCTTCACGCCTTCCCACCCCACTTCTCTGACCGATCTCGTGNTTCGTTTGCGTTCGGGGCTTTCCCTTCACGCCTTCCCACCCCACTTCTCTGACCGATCTCGTGAAGGGCGTAACAAGGCTTGCATCTCATGTACCCCTCCTTGTCCAATCCTTCAAACTCAAGACGTGATGGGGCATCCCCCGGGTTGGAAGGAGATGGTACTCTACAGTACCAGTTCAAGGATTGGTTCAACACATCTAGCTCAGCATTCATGACCAGCAACTCATAGTTGTCGAAGACTGGAGAGAATGACCGTATAAAGGATGATTGGGCCGAATTGTTATCAACAAACCACAGCACCGCGCGCCCCGAAATCTCACGGCTCCATGTGAGCTTGGAAATCAGGACTGGAAAGATTTCTGCCTGACAAATCAGCTGGGTCTTTCCTGAACTCCGCCATTTCGAAGTCCACTCATTTGGGATATCATCCCCAAAGTAGAAAAATCTCTCTTGGTAAAAATCAGCAAAAACAGCGCCATGGGTCACCTTTGTTCCATCTTGCTCGCATGCTCCATCTGTAAAAATCAGTATTGGTCTATTGCCAGACCAAGATGCAGAAACCCTCGGTCCAGACCTCTGCAGCATGTCCAAAGCGGAACGGATGACTTCCTTAGTCTTGCAATCAAGTACTGCAAATTGTCCGGACCTGGTGGCCTTGGCAATCAACTGCACCGCCAACTGGGTGCACTTTCCAAACGTATGCCCTGCAGCATATAGAAGCCTTCCACGTAGGGTTTCAATAAGAGACAGGGGAACCTTGGGCTTGCACACAATTGATTCCACAAGCTGTGCGATATCTTCCAGTCTTGAAGGTTTGTTTTTCACAAGGATTCTTCCCTGCCTCATCTCTGAGAAATCAATCAATGCACCAAGCATCTGAAAGCATAAGGAAAATGGAAGACGCTTTTCCTCAGAAGTCGAGATCCTCCACCCCAAAAGCTTCATGACCATCTCTGCTGTGTCCCAGGCAGATTGGCAAAGTTCAGGCACCTCCAGCTGACAAAAATCGTCAAAGAAGTTTGTATTGACAACCATGAATAACTTTGCCAGGATTATTCGGAGAGCTCGAGCCATCCGATTAAAAGACATGACAGCAGACACGGACCCGAACGGTAAAGCCACTGAGTCANACCATGAATAACTTTGCCAGGATTATTCGGAGAGCTCGAGCCATCCGATTAAAAGACATGACAGCAGACACGGACCCGAACGGTAAAGCCACTGAGTCAAAATATTCGACTTGGCTTGCAGAAGGATTCCACACTGCTAACACCGCCGCCCATGCATCTTCAGGGTGTCGTGCCAGTTGNCGGTAAAGCCACTGAGTCAAAATATTCGACTTGGCTTGCAGAAGGATTCCACACTGCTAACACCGCCGCCCATGCATCTTCAGGGTGTCGTGCCAGTTGCTTATAAGCCGCCTTCAGATCCAGGGCGCGCACATGAAGCTGTCTCCATGGGCCTGCCGAGGGGTTGACCCCTTGCGCAATCTGTGGCTCACCATTGCTGTCAAAGGCGACAAAGTCAGCCCCCATGAATATCCTGGCGGTATTGACCACCTCATCAATGCCATACAGCGCCAGCTTCTCTGTAGAAGTCACTGAGGAGTTTACCAGGAATTCTGAAAAATCGTCCACTGCTCTGATTTTCCCGCCCTGTCTAACGCCGAAGCGTTTGGACGGGATCCAGCAACTACCATGACGCTGATCCATCTGTTCCATCGAAAAGGGGCCTCGCACCCAGCCGTCCTCAAGTTGTTGCAGCGTTTCCTGGTACACCGCTTCAGCAACCTCAGGGTCAGAAGCCACCCTCTTGCAGGAGGAAAAAATCATACGCTTGGCCCAAACCGCAGACTCTTTGAGTTGCTGAACTGTAATGGCCGCTGGTCGCAGCTTCTTTGGAAACTGCCCGGATTCACACATCTTGCCAGTGAGTCTAAACCCTTCAGTCAACTCCTGAAAAAGAGTCTGGTCGCCAACTTCCGCATCTTCGCACATCTGCTTAAAAAGTAAAAGCCTTTTTCCCGCCAGCACCCCTTCCACTTGGGGGTCCATCTCAGACCTAAGTCTATTCTCATCACTCATCAACTCAACTGCCAACCGCATGTAATGCTTTAAAGCGCTTGCACGAAAAGAAATCATATCGGCAGTAGACCAATCTCTGATTGCCAAGATTGCTCTCAGATTTGATGCCTCCACCAGTTGAGGTGAGTCCAGCGGGTGTTCAAGAGTTGCTGCCATCATCAAAAACTCTTGAGGTGACCTGTAGATCCCAAACTCAGAAATTTGTATTTCCTCCTCGCCATTCTCCCCCATTTTCACAGTTGTTCGAGTGGAAATACGCTTGGCGTGTAAAGGTACGCCTTGAAATGGAGGTGGGACAGCGTCAGAAATGACTTTGGGCACCTCCACTTGTTGTGATTGCACCACAACTTTGTACTTGAATTCAGAAAGCAGCAAGGGGGCAAGCTTACCCCGTGGCTGTGTACCCGCACCCATACGCTGTCGAATGTCCATGGATGGTGTGGTAACATCTGAAATCTTGCCTCGACTCCGCAGAAACTCAAAGAAAGCAAATGCCAGCTGCTTGCAGAGTGGCCACGGATACTCCGCCTCCGTGCTGGTCGAGAACACTGCTTGCCCTGTCTCCTTGGAGATAGTCTTACCCCAAGGTAAATGGGTATGACGGCCATTGCAAGTCAGCTTGAGGTTGTCTGCATCAAAGTTCAAAAGAAAACTCGTCTTCTTCAAACGTTGACCACCATACATGCAGCTGTGTATGGTTTGAAATCGGCAGCATTCATGGAGATCCAAGAAAAAAGTGGTGCTCCACATCCAAGATCTTTGAGGATTTTCACAAATAAACGGTATGTCGAGGCGGATGCAGGTGTCAATGACCCGCCTTGTGAAGGCGTATAACTTGTTTGCCAGCTTGATCTTGAGGGCGTCTAGCCCCCGAAGGGAAGGTATGCCATTTGGATGGCGCTGGCTCCTAAGTGGTCGGGGTGCCCGTCTGCGCTTGCCAGACTGAAAAACTGGTATCTCCCTTGCTCTTGACGAAGTCCCGCACGGCGGGGCCAACATCACGCTGTCGACCTTGCCCTCTTCCAACCATTGGATGATCATATCCTGGTTCTCTTTCTTGCATATATCTACTTTGGAGGTCGGCCCCCTCATCCTTTTTTTGTCAACAACATGGTCCAGCCCCAGAGCTTCACCACCAAGCTGTATAAATGCCGCTGTGACTCCCGCAGTCCCAGAAAAAATATCAAGCAAGAAAACTGTGCGTTGTTTATCACTGTTCTCTGCATGAACGGTATCACCATTGTGATCACGTTGAGTCTGCCCATCAGCAGGATTGAAACTCGACTTGTGCCCTTCGGCAGAAGCAACAGCCTCCCCTGAGAGCTTTCTCTCAGTGGTGACTGCATCAAGGTGGCGGCGCTTTTCGCCAGGTTGGGCCCAGGTGCCTTGACGCTTTCGTGTAGGCAACTCTGAACTAGAAGAACCATCGCTCTTCTGCTGTGCTTGGCTGCTCTCAGCCTTTTCTCGACCTGCCTTTGCTAGTCAAGAGCCTTTGTGTGCTGACACAAAGGCATGCTTCTTCCCGCACCCTTTCTTGCAGCACACGTGCATGCCTTTTTTGCAATCATCTCCATTTGGACAAGAACCCAAATTGTAAGCAAAGCAGAAAGGTCGTCCTGTCTCATCANCTTGCAGCACACGTGCATGCCTTTTTTGCAATCATCTCCATTTGGACAAGAACCCAAATTGTAAGCAAAGCAGAAAGGTCGTCCTGTCTCATCACACGGAATACCTCCCATGAGTTGCTTCGGCATTGGTGTACGGCGCAGTCGCTTGAGCTTGGCCGCATCTGCTTTGTTCTTCTTGTTTGCTGCTGGGTCCTCTCGGTTTCGCTTCGGTTCAGCCTCCTTTTTCGGAGGTTGTGATGGCTCAGCCTTAGCAATCTGTCGCTTCGGCATTGGCATTAGCATCCACTTCAGCTCCGGTCCCTTCAAGAGGGTCTTCACATGATCGTCCAATGACAGCTGTCCATTTGGACCTGGATGGAGTCCCCCACGTGTCAACTCAGCCAGACGAACATGTAACTCACGATCCGCAGCAGCTAGCTGGGCTAGGGACACTGGGGCAAAGCCATCTAAAGGGTCTTTCTTGAGCTCAAAGAAAAAGAAATTGATGATGGACTCGTGCACCTCGAAGGACATTGCTTGTGCCACCTCATATGCCACCCCCCTCCTGNGAAATTGATGATGGACTCGTGCACCTCGAAGGACATTGCTTGTGCCACCTCATATGCCACCCCCCTCCTGCGGAGGGCGTTGTGGACGTCCAACTCTGTAGACAACGTAGCTTGTAGCTCAGGGTCCTTGCTCACCGCTTTGATGTTGCCGGTAGAATCAGATTTCCAGACCTTGAGCTCTGAGTCCTCTCGGACGTTGTTCACCTCCTGAGATCTCGAAGTGCACTTTGTCCACTCGATATACCTCACCCGTCCATCTTCCACACATTGCACAATGGCATTGATCAACTGATGCGAAGGCTCCAAGACATTCTGGATGATAAGAGGGGACACCCTTGCTTGCAAGGCGTCGAGCCTTTGAGCTATCTCTGGAGGCGGTAACTTCCTGGGAGCCTCTTGCTCGTTTGCTTCCACCTTCCTCCGAAGGTCAGCCGCTGTGAGGGTGTGGCTTTCATAGAAAAGCCTCCTCAGCTTTGGAGAGTCAACATGATCCTCTCGCCCAAGANCCGAAGGTCAGCCGCTGTGAGGGTGTGGCTTTCATAGAAAAGCCTCCTCAGCTTTGGAGAGTCAACATGATCCTCTCGCCCAAGAATTGGAATGAGGACTCCGTCAATAAAGGACTGGTCGTCACCAGAGCCCGGCTGAGTAGCGACTGCGAATGCAAAGGTGGCATGCGTCACCCATCCACGCAACGCCAGGGCATCAATTGTGG
The DNA here is from genome assembly GCA_003297045.1 of Symbiodinium sp. clade C Y103. NCBI lineage: Eukaryota > Dinophyceae > Suessiales > Symbiodiniaceae > Cladocopium > Cladocopium sp. clade C. The sequence goes on from BGPT01000229.1 coordinate 146,651, forward strand.
CTTGCGGGATACCTATTGCCAGTGCCCTGCTCTCGAACACCGCATTGCTATCCACCAAGGACATTGTGGCTTTCCACAGGTGGATCTACAAATGGTAAAAAGAAAACTTGAAACCATCCCTGTCGGTCACAGTCCTTCAAAAGAAATTTTTGATAATGGCTTCCAATGTCAAAAATTGAAATTTCGACCCTTGATGAAATTTGCCCAAACGCACTTGTCAGTCACTCGTGCTATCACCAACGTGACTCTGTGTTCGTGCTTCATGGTGCTCTCACCGAAGCTGTCTCTGGGCCACGCATGCAACAGTCATCTGAATCAGACATGCCACAAGAAAGAACTGTCAGTCAAGATGAGGACTATATGTTCAACTGCACTCCCTTGACAACCTTTCATGGAACTTATGGATGGAGTTGACATCAATTTGGTTCACTGCATCACACTCAAAGGTTCCGGCGTGGTGCATGTTTTACGCTCTCTCGTTCTGGAACTGTGCTCGTGCTCTCGCAAAAGTTCAAGCTGAGGTCACTAAAGACGGTCAGCATGCAAAGACATCTCTAGTCGATGCTGGTATGCAATTCTCATGCACACGCTCTTGCACAACATCACTCAAGATGCAACGAGCAGGTGATGCAATGTCAGGAATTCAAAGGAATAAAATTGCATTCAAGAAAACGACAGTCACTCCATGTTAAATCTAGTGAAGCATGTTGGCAAAACACTGCAAACACCTGCAAAGGTCCTGGCATTCTCAGGCTCGGAGTTCTCTGCGCATCTCTTCTGATGGGTTCACTCAGGCATTGCAGTGTTGACACAAATTACAGCTTTCAAATCATGAACAACAAAAAAAGGAAAAACATGATACAGCTGCACACTTGGAATCGGTCATTCTTGCATGTGAAACACTGCAAAGAGTCTTGAGAGCTGCACTTGACCACAGAGCGTTCTCTACGTCTTCACGTGCATGCAAAGCAGTGCTGACATGAACCGCAACCAAGAACCAACATGCAAACATGGTGACTGAAGTGATTTGACAGCATTTTTCCCCCCCATAGGGGGTTCCCAAAAGGTGCTTTTTCAGATTTTCCCCCATGTGGGGGCCCCCCAAGGGGGGGGAACCTCGACCATGTGGTACCAAACTCGTGACATGGAAAACCACCCTCCCTTGGCTTCCGGTTTTCTTCAACCACAACACATCATTGCTTCAAAAAAATAAAACGTCAAGTACACTCACACAATGTTCCATGACGTGTCAGTTGTTGAACACCTGCAAATGGCACGACATCGTCTGAACGAACTGCCATAAGGGTCCAGGCCGTTGCACTGCTGCACAGGAGTCTGAATCTGCATGTCACATTTAAAAATCCCTGCAGGAGAGTTACAAATCGTCCGTGACACTGAAATTTTCGCCCTGTGCAAACACAGTGAAACATGCAAAACTGATCTGCACAGTTTCAGGTCCTGACAAATCGATCCACCTGCCAGGTCGCCTGTGCTGTTCCTCCCTGCCACTCAAGGTAAAAGAGAATGAGGAACACAACAGAAACAAACGGACGTGCAACAGCAAACTGACATGTTTAAACCTACCGTGCAGTGACAGTCGTGAAACACCTGGTGCACTTGTAGGGCATGAAATTTCCAACTTCATCAACCCTCTCAAAGTTCTTAGTTGCTAACTTTCCGCACCTAAGTACCATGGCTTCGCCGTCCTCTTCAGCGACATCAGACTCTTTGGCAATATGGCAACAACCACTCTTGATGTGTCTGAAAACTAAGACACCTTGCAACGAGTAGTGCAACTCTTGAGCAAGTGAGGCCCCGACTATAGGTGCAGATACTTCGGCCTCTCGGTCCTCATCAGACGTGTCGCAGCCATGTTCAAAGAGCTGGGACTCTCCATCGCTGACGCTTGACAGTGACACTTCGCCGTCAGAACCAACAGTCTCCCATAGGTCCGCCAACGGTGACTCGGGCTCATAGTCGTCTCTATCATCGCCTTGCACACTTGATCTAGGTCCAGCCAAAAAGGTCATCGCTTCCTGCAGAGACTTGCACGCTGGGTTGCTCCACCGCCTTGACCTCGACTCATCGGGCCTGAACAGGCCTTGGCTTATTATCATGTAGACGCCCTCTATCGCGTGCAACACTGGTGCTTGTCCATCTCTTGAGTACTCAAGTGCCGACTTGATGGAGGGGTCAATGTGATAGCCTGCAAGTCGTCTGAGGGATTCAGAGCAAGAACACTTGGCTAGCCAACTCAGGACTGTAGCTTTGAGGGAGTGAGTTCCCAGGTCTTTCACTGGAACTCCCGGCCGCAAACGTGATAGGATTTCCCTCATCCACACAGTGGCCTGTGCAGGTTCCAGTGGCACCAACGACCAATTGCCACCTGCTAATGGTGCCGGCATTGTAGGCACACCAGGTTTCGCTTGAAGCCCATCCGCTGCGCGATTTCTCAGCCAGGGTGTGGCCCAATCACCAAATAGGCCAGGGATGCAGCAAGCTGCTGGCAGCAGCCTTCGCGCTTGCTTCTGTCTGCCTGCCGTCTTGTGGTGGTACAGTTCAGTCTCAAGGTACCCTGATCCGTTGTGAATGTCCAGATAAGGTTCATACTGACAATACTGTCCATCACTCCACCTCAACCTGGCATGTAAAATCATGCATACATATCCAGCAAATATCGCCTCTTGTCCGCTGCCGTGTATGGCAAGATGCTCAAATGCCATCACTTGCCAGAGCTCCAGCGGCGTCTTCTTCTTCGGCACCACAAGAGGAGAAACCACTGCCCCCTTCAATCTAGGGGATTGGAGCGACGTTCCAACATCGGCCCCCAGCATATGAAAGGCAAAAGACAAACTTTCAAGGAACCTTGATGGCTTTGTTCGAGGTGCTCCTAACTGTCTGAGTTCCAAAACGTACTTGTAGGCCTCCTCTTCGACGACAGGGAAAATCTTTGCGTCCTCATTCAACGCTTTTTTCCACCTAGCAAAAGCCATCAACGAGGAAGACCTAGACCTCAATGTTGAAACAGACTTCATAGACAGTGAGTCCCTAACCACCTGTTCGATAGTAAAATCTTGTACAGTGCCATCCATGATNCGAGGAAGACCTAGACCTCAATGTTGAAACAGACTTCATAGACAGTGAGTCCCTAACCACCTGTTCGATAGTAAAATCTTGTACAGTGCCATCCATGATACTGTTGATCTGTCGTCCCAGTACAGAAGCATCCAAGTTGTCCATGATGATAATCCTCCAGTTCTCAAGACATCGGCCCAGCGCCCGCTCTTGAGCTGCTGGCCAAGGTATGCCAGAAGTAACCCTTGTCCANCAAGTTGTCCATGATGATAATCCTCCAGTTCTCAAGACATCGGCCCAGCGCCCGCTCTTGAGCTGCTGGCCAAGGTATGCCAGAAGTAACCCTTGTCCACGTCACCTTGCCCGCGATCTCCGTCTCAGCCAGAGTGTCGTCAGGTCTCTGTAGACTGGGCATAGGTACAAACACTGGAGGGGAAATAAGCCGTTGACGTTTCCCAAAAATCTCATTCAATGGCCCCTGTTCCCATGGCAACTTGATTTTTGACTTCTTCACTCCAAGTCGGTATGCTTCCGCTAACAGCATTCCATCCATTGCACTAATGTTCCCACCGCAAAAGAGGACTAGGTGAAAAAGGATCCACCCCATTTCAAACCTCCAGGCGGTGAGAAACATTGTCCCACCCACCCACCCTTGAAATANAACGGTGGCAAAAAGAAGTTTCTCAAGATCACACAAGATCAAAAACTTTCTTTGCACCAACAAACCTCAGACCTTACACCTTGAGTAAGGAACATTGTTCAAGGTTTGTTGTTTGTCGTGTGGTTTGTCAATCTCTCTTTTAACCCCATCACTTTGAGCACACAAGCAACAAAGAGACGCGGGGAGACAAGACCGCGTAAGAGAGGTCGCGAAGAGAGAAGGACACCAGAAGGACAAACAGACAACGACACGAACGCAGCAAGGACGACAAGAGGACGGTGGCACACCACCTGTGAACNAGAGAGGTCGCGAAGAGAGAAGGACACCAGAAGGACAAACAGACAACGACACGAACGCAGCAAGGACGACAAGAGGACGGTGGCACACCACCTGTGAACTAAACAAATAAAGGCGTATCACTAAAGTGAGCCGCAGCTTGAGAATAATTGGACCAGTGATTTTTTACACACAGTGTTTCTCATGTTTGTGCGGTGCGCCCTAACTTGCCATGCAAGGGCCAGGGCCTGCTTACTATGAGGTGGTTTGGTTGGCGTCGTTTTCAGATGGCAAAAGGACCGCGGCAGATTGCCGGATCCGGCATAGGTGGTTGAACAAAGAGGCTGAAGCAGAACGGCACATCTGCCAGACACTGGCAGATTTCGATGCCGGCAGGTCTTACAATCACTTTCCAGGACATCAAATTTGCGGTTTGGCATTGATATCCCCCCGTTCTTGCCACCATGCCCTGCTTCCCCTGGATGAACAGATGCAATCACAACACAACATGTGGAGTATGCTGAATGGGGGGCCGATGGATGGCAACCTTTATTACTTCCAGGTCCTGAAATGTGATTCAACACTGTATGGGGTGCCCCTAGATGACACACAGACCGGACGAACCACATGTTTCTTTCACTTAGACCGTGCATGGGCCCAACGCAGCTTCACAACTGACATACTTGGTATCACGGAAGCCAGGCTTAACAAGTGGAAGGCTCATACCGGTGGCGTGGCTCCCACATTGACCCTGCGGCTCCCGAAAGCCGTTGTGTTCCTTGTGATTAGCCATAAGTGGTCCACGGTCGCAGTGCCAGATTCTTTGCAACAGATCAATCTCATGGCTGGCTCGGATTCCAGGCATGTGAAGAAAAGAGATGTTAGGAACGAACTTAGGCAATTGAAACAGGCGCTTGACCAGTCAGTCTCTTTTCCCATGGTGCATGCATTGGCCAATGCTGACCCGCAGCCATTTGATGTCGTGACTCAGTGTGGCAAAACGGAGATGCAACGTGTTTTGCAGGAAACTGCTTTGTTTCTTGTGCAAGGCCGTCCCATGACAGATGAAACCAGGTGTGCATTGCATATCAGATTGCTGTCGGCCGCGCAAGCATTGCAAAAGGCTGGGATTTCAGAGAACATCTTTAGGCAGGATGGCAACTTTCTGCACAAAGCACGCAAGTTCTCTGCAATCAGGTTGTTGGAATACTTTTGGGTTTCTGGTGCTCTTTTAAATGATCGAGACCTCCGGGAAACCTTGAAACAAGCTTGTTTGGTTAGCATGCCAACAGAAGAAGGCAAGCACGCAGCTGCATTCATTGATGGGGGTGGGCATGAGAGATTGAGGGTTCCCAGTGCTTCAACCATTTCCCGGGTACGCGGAAGGTTGGACGCTGCGTGGATGTTGTATTTCAGGGAACATGTTGTCACGCCCAAACTCCAATGTTGTGGTGGCTCGGGGGTCAGGGTCTTTGTGCAGACAGATGCAACTTGGCAAGCCCGCCAGGAATATCAAGTCACCGTCCTCAACCTGGTTGACCATGGTCATCTTCTTCAACTTCACAAGGACTGAAGGGGCTGCGTTGCTTCCTAGTGTGGCATTGTTTCATTGGCCAATTGCACGTCGTATGGTTTCCTTTGATTTGTGTGCAGTGTTTTTTCCAGATTGCAGAGTGCCGCTGCATGCTCCTAGGCTTTGGCTTCAAGCTGCAGGTAGCATGACATGGGCATTCTAAACAAAATTCAACAGTTACCACATTCAAGGAGAGATCAATTATGTTTTTGTTCGCCCACCATGGGGGGTTTCAAAACCTTTTGCTTTCCGACAGCTCGGCAGTGAGAGAGCCATAGAGCCGTTGCCTGTGACTTCGGATGGTCAGGATGGTCACAATACCACCTGACAAGAAGGGAGAGCCTGTCAGGCGTTCCGGAGATGAGTCTGATGAGTCAGACTATGAGTATGAGTATGAAAGCTATTCAAATTCAAACTCACCTCATGATGGGGGTGAAAGAAAAGAAGAACGTGAAAAAGACAATGATGCGAAAAAGGACCCTGCTCCGAAAGAGGACGATGACAATGCACGAGAGCTGGCGTCCAGCCCTTCTCTTGGTCGTCGAGATGATGGATTTCGTGAAAGAAAGCGCATCCAGAAGAGCACAGACAAAAAGGACAGGGACGATGGATCTCGTCGCCATCGCAAGGATGATGCAAGTTCAAAGCACACTTCGAGCCATGGCCACGTGAACAGGAACAAACAGCAGGAGAAGGAGAAGGAGAAGGAGCCAAAGTCAAAGGAAGAAGACTTGGACCGGTCCAAGGCCAGTCAGAAGCCAGCCAAACCAAGTGTGGATTGGGTGCGTTGCAAAGTGTGCAACAAGGCCGTCAAAGGTCCAGCGGGGCTCGAAATGCACATGCTATCCTCTTCACGCTGTGGGGCTGCTCGGGGTGAATCCACCAGGGTGGCATGCCCCCTTTGCAAGAAGATGATTTCGAAAGGGGAGTGGCCAATGGAGCAACACTTGAACAATGGTTGCCCTGTTGCAGAGAAGCAAAGGCAGAAGAATGTGAACACAAAGCAGCCTGCAGTTGGAGCAAGGCTCAAGAGCCGCAGTCGCTCCCCGCTGAAGCGCAAGGTTGTTGCTGCTGATGGGGGTACTGATGATGCAGCCCCCGTGCGTCCAACTCCTGTGGATGGATCGAAACCACCGCCGGTGCCCTTGGAACCCCCAAGACACAAGTCAAATGACTTGGCATTGACGCCCTGGAGGCGCCAGATGCCGAGACGTGAAGTGATCCAGGTCCATACTCAGAACCGTCCTGGTTTTGACTCAGAAGAGTGGCCTGAAGGTTTCGCTGGTGATAGTGGTGGCAGTGGTGGATCTTTCAGTTTCAGGCCAACAAATTTACGTGCTTCATCATCGGCATCATCTTCAAATTCGAACGCTCCCTTGGTGGCATTCTTCCATGGCCTTGCGGGCCTGCTGGATCGCTGATGGCCGGGAGACACAGATGCTGATGAATCAGGGAACTGAAGGGTTTCCATGAGCCTGAGCCATACTCACAGGCTTCAACCCCTGTCCTTGTCTTTGAAGTCTGAGCCTGCTTGAATTTTTGGATGGCAATTTCCATTTGATGCATTTTGCATCCGTATGCATCCGTATGCATCCGTGGATGGAATGATAGGGCTTGCAGAGACTGTGTAGCGTGCTGGGCCCGCCTTGAAAAATGCAGATTCTTCGGAGTTTTTCCACAAGAACGGTACTCAGTAGCGTAGTTAGCCTAGCAAAGCATTGGCATTTGTACCTAGATGACTTAACTTTCTGTGACGGTGAGTGAGTCAGGTCGTTCTTACAGCATATTTTAGATGACAAGTGATCGGTACATGTTTGAAGATGTTCCATCAGTTTTTTGACAGCGTTTATTCACCATTCCATTGAATCCTTCCATTTTGTTGTTGCAAGTGTTTCTGCCTGTGCCTCGCAGGACATCAATGATTTGGAGGCTGGTGCGCAGTTCAAGGCCGAAGAGCGGCTCACCGATCTTAACTTGGAACATGAGCAGTGTTTGGTGAAGCGTGTTGCAAGCAGGATTGTTTTCCATGTTGCCCCCATAATCATGCTTGCGCATTCTCGCACAAATCTTCCAGCCAAGACCAGGGTATTCCTGCATACACTTGGCCTCTTGGCACCAAACCGTGCAGCCTTACTTGAACTGTGCCAATCGATTGTGAGTTTCCATACTGATTATGGGGTTGAAAAGGGCATTGCAAGGATAGCAGACGTTCCATGTGATGTCATCTTGCCATACTTGCATGCGGACCAGCCTGGATTTGATGCGTCCGAGCAGTCAAACGTTTTGGATTTTGATCTCTTTTCGGACGACTTGCCATATGATGATGTGGAGTTGTTCTCCGACGAAACAGCTCAGCAGCCCCAACAAGACAGGGATGGCGATGGTGAAGGCATGGTGTCGTTTGAAGGTTCACTGGAAGGTCCTGACATGATGCATATCATCCACAACGCTACCAACAATTTGGGTGATGTCGTGAGCTGTTATGAGTCAACACTTGCTTCATTGAAGTCGTTGTGCTCATTGCTTTCAGGGAGAGAGAGCAAACAGCAACTCATTGAGACCTGTTTCAATCATGGACCTGCAATTGCCTTTCAAGACATGATTTCATCTTTCGACATTAGTGTGCATGAGCAGCGGTGGAACACTATCGCATCGGCCATTGAAGAGGTCCATGCATTGGAGGCCGCCTTGAGGGCTCATTGGAATCTGGCCCAATTTCTAGGTGAGGCAGCAGGTATTTGTGAGGACGGCATGGTCCCTGCAGAGAAGCCTGCAGCAAATGATGTTGAAGCCTTTGGGGTAGGGCTACGCACCGTAGATGAAGCAATTTGTTCAGACAAATTCTGGGGAGCAATCAAGGTCTTGTTGCCAATAGCAATGGTTCAGCGAGAGGCCGTAAGATGGGCCAATGGCTGCGCATGTCATAATGGTTTGGAAAAGGAACTTCGTCTCATTGACCGTCCCCCGCCAGAATGGAAACAACTTGTTGAGGGGTGTCCACTCCGGGGGCGTCGTTGTTCCGAGCTTGCCGCGGGGGATTTCTTTCAGCTGTTGAGAAAGATTTTTGAAGAAAGTGCTACTCGTTTGGAGTATCAACTGCCACGCGGCCTATCCCTGGAGGAGGTGGCTGGTTTCATGAAAGATTTTCATTTGGCAAGACAGCATTTGCTGACCACTTATGTTGTGAAGCTCAGTTTCTGGACAGAGGCCCCACATGTGTTAGCTGGCTTGGCCCACTCAGATCCCACGGTCAGGGTCAAATCTGTGCAGAAGTGTTTGGCTTCTGGCTCCAAACACCCAAAGATCACGGAGCTTCGACGTCATGTTCTAGCTGTTCAAGAGCTGATGGAATCTGGCGGGCTGTGGGGCGACAGTGATGTCATGCTCCCTCTGCGCTTGCTGGCAACAGAGTTCAGGCTGATGTTCACCAGTGCGTGGAGGGTTGAGGGTCAGCACGCAAGGACAAAGAAAGCAGCGCAGCATGCACCACACCATTCCGCAGCATATACTTCCTTGACCCACAGGCTCCCAGAGATCAAGGAATGTGTCCAAAATGATCCCGAGGCAGTCACGATCCTTGCAAAACTCATGGACCAGGTATCTAATGGTCGATCTGCTGCCCGCTCTTTGGGATTTTCTGAAGATTTGCTGAAGCACTGTGGCTGGATCAGTGCCAGAACCTTTGAGAAGAAGAAGGTTGGATTCAGTGTCATCTACCATGATGACCCGTACTGCAAGTACACGCTGGATTTGCCTTCAGTCGACCAAAGATCGATGAGCCGGCGTGCACTCCCAGCAGCGCCTAGAGACCCTGCTGAGGCAGCTGACCTTCTCTTGCAGGAAGGATCAGTTCTGCTTCGGCGGGCTCTGGCGTTGCTGGATGTACGCCGGGGAATGAAGCGTGGCATGTTCTTCACCACCAAGATGAACATGAGAAGCTTGCACACCTTGCAGTCGCTGCTGGGTCCAACAAAAGAAGGGAACAACGCTTCTTCACCTTCTGTGGAAGGCTTTCTGACCTGGGAGGTGCCAAGCGAGGCATTTGAAGATTCAGGTGAGCTTCCATTGCTGCCCAACATTGATCAAACGGGGCGTTTGCCTGAGTTGGCTGGACCCGGATTTGACTCTCAGGCAGCCAGTGCTGATGGTGATGCCTATGTGGTAGCTTCCATACTGCACGAGCAACCCACACGGTTTCACAGGACTCATGTTGAGGAGGAAGCCTCCCTTGCTGGCGTGTGGCTTGTGCAGCTTCACACTGTCGTGAAGGTTGATCCACCCAAGGACAGGATGGAGGTGTCTCTCAGTGCCACCAGCCTCGGCAGTGGTCAAGACCTTCAAGCCATTCCCTTAACACTCAACCTGAACCAGTTGACATTGTCTGAGCTAACCCGGTTGAAAGTTTGGGAGTCAGAGGACAGCACCATTTCACACTCATTCAGCCGGGAGACCTTAGGCGATGTTTCAGATTGTTTGTTTGCGGTAGTTCCTGATGTTGTCCGGCTCCTTTTGAAATCACCCGATGGGTTCGCCATCACAGCAGACACAGGCCGTGCAGTTTCTGAAGCGGTTGGTATGATGGCAAGTGAGGGTCTGGTTGTTGGCCCCCCTTGGAAACTCACAGAGCGGGCGCATGAATTGCTGATTCAATGCATCCCTTTGCACAGTGGCCGCCTGGTGCTGGAATACATTGATATGCCACTGGCAGAGATGTCAACTTACCAGCTCATTTTGGCATTGGACAAAAAGGGGTGGACACATGAAGTTGTGTCCAGTGACAAACACAAACATTTGAAACGGACCAAGTTCACACACACAGATGATGGTCAGCGTTTTTGGTTCAGTGAGCAAGGCCGGGTGTCTGTGAGTTTTTTCTATTTGCTGGCCCTTGCCAGATTGGGGGATCCCGGAGATGACGCTGGCACCGTCAGTGGTAGTGAGACAGCTGTGGAAACCAAAATGGTGAAAGAAGTGCCTTACGGTGCAAACGATGTTGTTTACAAGAAGCTTCTGGGATTGGAAGCGGAAGGCCCCGTTGGTGGAAAAAGGCGATATCAGAGAAAAATCAAGTTTGGCCACATGGCAGATGATTTTTGGCCTGATGATGAACACATGCAAGTGAAGAGGAAAAAGGTTGTCACCAGAACAGCCGGTTCCAAGAAAAAGAAAACAAGAGAAATTCAAGACGCTTCCGAGCATGAGGGGGGCATGGCAGGCTCAGATGCTGATGCAGAATGTGAAGACAGTAGCTCTTCTAGCGCCAATGAGGCACCTGATCCTTCTGCAGGCACGCTGGGCACACATGCTCCTCCAATTGCTGCAATGCATGCAGACCAGAGTGATGCGCCAGTTCAAGATGGTGGTTTTTCCACTGCTGCTTCTCCCGCACAGCCCGCTTCAAGCAAGAGGTCAAGCTCAATTTCCAGAAGTTCTGATTCTGATTCTACTTCAGGGTCATCTTCCTCGTCTACTACTACCTCTACTTGTTCTTCATCCTCGGATCCCCCAGAGCAGGAGCCACAGCCAGAGCCAGCTCCACCTCTCCCACCACCTGACATGCCACCCCCCGGTCGCCGTCGTGGCAACGTCAGAAGGGATCGTGGTTTCGTATGGGGCGAGCATATTATCACTCCAGTGGGGCCAAATGACAATGACCCTGAACACTACCAAATAACTTGTGCTTTTACTGCTCACAACACTGGAGGCCAGAAGTGCACCAAAAAGCGCTCAGTCAAGTTTGGTGGAAAGGATACTGTGCTTTTGTGTCTCAAGTATTGGGCCAGCCTGGGCTCAGGGTGCAGCACTGCGAGAGAACATTGGGGGATGTGGGAGTCGGTGGTCATCCCAGCTTGGAAAGACGATGCTTTGCCAGAGTTGAAGGATCTTTCTTCGGATTCGTTTTAAGCTGAAGCCGGCCGTGCCTCTTGAGAAACAGCAGCCAAGTTGCTAGTCAGCTAGTACTCAAACCTTTTGTTTTGGGAAAGGGTTGTCCCCCAATGTGTCACTGAGTGCACCGGGTAACCATTTGAATCTGTGAGGCACGGTGGGTCTGGCTGTCAAGGGTTTTCCCTGTACTTGGGGCTGATTTGTGCTCTGCGCTGGAAAAGGGCCGCATCTGCGACCAATTTTCTTGAAATCTCTTCTGAAAGCATTTTAAGTAATTTCAAGCTTGATTTGTTGCTTTTTTGAGGAGGCTGGCCTGAGATCAGGATTTCCGAGCAGTCTGTGGTTGAAAGGATGATTTTTGACATTTGTGGCAAGTTCGAGCATTTTTCCCACCATCAATTTCGTGCAATTTCGTGCAGCTTCATTCGGCAAAATTTGCCTCGAACAAAACAGGGTCTTGTGCAGGCTTGTGCAGTGTGTTTCCTCCAGGTTTCATTGTTTTTGAAGGCTAATGCCTTGGGAATTTGGAAAACATGATGGTCTACAGGAGCTATTTTGAGCAAGTTTTCATGGTTTCAGAGCTTATTTTTGCAATTTTTGTTCGAGGGAAAGCAGGGGAATTTCGTGCATTTCGTGCAATTTCGTGCAATTTCGTGCGATTTCGTGCGAGCTTGTTGTTTCGAACTTTGGCGGAACCATGGGGGACTTTTCTCACAAAATCTATGAATTCCTTTGATTTGCCTTGGTCTCTGCTCATGATGTGCAGTGTGCGCGAAATGCGGTCAGGCCCAAAGGCAGAAGCAAAATTATGGGCAAAATCTATGCTTTGAGGGAGGGGTGATGAATTTGGCAAGAAAGATTACGGAACAGGGGCCATCTGAATTTCGTGCGGCCTACGGTTTCTGAACACGCATCATATCTGTTGGATTTGTGATTTCATATATTTTTGGTGGTTCAGAGAATCCAAATTCAACAAGTAATGTAGGTGGCTTGCTGGCCAGTTTTTACGTGACAGGGCTTTCGAAAACAAGGGTTTTGACAACAGGGACCGATCCACTTAGACATCTTGAGCAACCATGGATGGTGATGCAGATGTTTTTGCTGAAGATAAGCCATGCGCAGCAAAAAGGCAACGTAGAAAGTGCAAGCGTGGATCGTTGGCAGATCTGAAGTCCAAAGAGCATTTGCCAGCAGGACCAGCAGATGTGCATGAGCTTTTCAATTACCCAGAAGTCTTGGTTCATGATGCCTTCAAGAAGCGTCAGTGGGAGACTCGCTTCCGGCAGTTGCTGCAGGATGGTTTGATTGAACACAGTGATTACTCGGGTGTGTCAGCAGAGAGGGAGGCAAAGCGGCTGTTGTTCCAAGTGCTGGAAGACAACTATAACTTTCCTGTCTCCCACTGCTTCCTTAGAGCTTGCGACATAGATTCGAACTGCCAAGATGTCTTGATACAAGCTTCAGATCTGTTGGATGGAGGAAGGTCATGTGTGTTCACTGACATTCGGGCACAGGTCCATCCGGAGGCTCAAGCTCACTGCGAGGATGTCTTGAAAACGATCAACTCCGCTGCTGCAGATGACATGGAGGCCTCGCAGGCTGCAAACCAGGAGATTTTTGACTATCTCATGCAAAACGGGGAGAAAGCTGTCTCAAAGGACAGCCTTGCATGCCCACATATGTCATGCGATTCATGTGTGCACTGTCTTTTTTGCCTTGTTGCAGCCCAAAACTGAAAGGATAACACCTTTGAACTTTGAACATGTAAAGAAAACATCAGTCTTTGGCATTGGGATGATGGAGAATTAGACCACGTTGATATTTGATGCCACCTGTGCACAATCTCTTCCAGTGTAATTGCCAAAGGTTTTGCTTCACGGCCTTTTTGGACACGTTTGTTTCAGTCAGTCTGTTGATGTCTGCACACATGATGGCTGCTATGAATTTGCCAGGATGTTGTGGCCCATTGCGTCGCCCACCAGCAACTGTGCGTGGTGAATCCTCCAAGAGCAGACTTTGATCGATGGCCGACCAGTACCGTCAGTTCGAAATCTTTGGTTGCCAGCAATGCTGGAAACTGTTGCCAAGGTTGGACCTCAGAGGGTAAGCGGGCTAGGAAAGCCCATTCTAGCCAGCACGCTTTGGCATCCTGGACATGCCAAAGGAAAGAGTTGGGACGCAGGGGTGAGGAAGATATGTTTTTCCAAGAATGCACGCCACTGTTTGATATTCGTGGATGTTTGGAAGAGCCCTTGGCAGAGACACACCACGTAGTTTCTGTGGTCACGGGACCATCAATGATGGGGTGGCCAACCAGTCGTGACAGGCTGCTGTCTGCAGGTTTGTCACGACAATCTTTAGTCTGGGTGGGGCCAGAAGACCCGAAAGAAATTCAAGCAGAATTTGAAAAGACGTTTGAGAAACGGTGTGTTCTCTCAGGCAGCCTTTTTTTCCGTGCAGACGAAGATGAGGTGACACAATGGTGTCAAGAGACCTTGAGAAGAAAGAGCCATTTTGGCCCCATGCCCAAGGGGTACAAGCTTTGGAGGAAACTTTTCACTCCAGGCCAGCTGCAGAGGGTGGAACAGTACAGGGGTTTGCAGTCAGAGCAGGCTGGGATAGATGGCACGTTCATATGTGATTTGGACCATTGGCCAAACAGCCCAGGTCCACAACCTGGGCCATTCTTCCCCACTTTGTTGAGACATGGGACCATTGTGGACCTGAACACTGAAAGGATCGCGATGAGCAGTGACAGGTTCCTTGCACTTGGTTTTCACATTGGCCCTGTGTCGCCAAAGTTTCAATGGCCTTTGGCTGAATACGTGCTGTCGCTGCCTGACCGTGCTCTCAAATCGTTTACCGGAAATTGCCAGTCTCTGCCAGCTATTCTGGCATGGCAGCTTTATGTCTTTTGCAACACGATGAAAAGAGAAACGCCCCAGATAGAAGTCAACTTTTTCAGTGGGGCTGAGTCTGAACCAGAAGAGGCCGAACAGGGGTAGCAGTACAGACGGGTGAGCGTGCTGAACATTTGCTAAATGCAAAAACTGACTTGGCTGACTTGCTGATGCAGGTCTTTCTCGGGATTCAAAACAGTGGGGCTGAGCAACCTCCCGATCGTCTCATTCAATTACATAAAGAACTTAAAAGAACATATAATATATAAGATATTTTGTTTTGGTTTCTGACTGATTGTTTCATAATGGGCAGATGGTATGTATATAGCCTCAGCTTCTCACTGATTTTCACGAGTTTCTGCTGCAGTCTGATGCAATCAGGTCACTTTTTTCTTGTGGGGGGCATGATGGCTTGCTGAATTGCTGTTCAGTGTCTGCTGGCACGAGGGTGAAAAAAGGCTCAAGTGATCAAATTTGTCAATCCAGTGTCTCACCTGTGTGCCTGGTTTCCCGGCTATTGCTTCAAGCGCTTCACAGATGTCAAGCCAGGAGCGAAGATTTTCCTTGAAGCGGATTTGGAAGGAACGCTAAGCATTGGTATTCTGATTCTGATCATGTTGTTTCATCCTTTTCTGTCAACACAGGTTGATCCCGCGATTCCAGTGTTTGTTGAGTTTAATGTTTTACTCAGCTCTCTTTAGCTTTACAATCATTTTTCTTGTCATTGTCTGTGGCAGGATTCCCGTGCTCTGACGAAACGGCCTGCTAGCCAGATGCAGGAAGGAAACGCAGATGGAGAGAGCGCACCAAAGATGGCAAGGTTTGGCAAACTGGACACCCAACACTTCAAGTTGTTGGATGCCTTGCCGAAGGATGCCTTGCCAGACCACCCGCCAGCTGGCAAGCATCAGTACACGCTGCAGATGGGCGAGGATGTGAAGGTGATAGTGAAGCTGAGTGCAAAGGCGTTCGTGCTTTGCCATGTCACCAATGGCAGGTCCATGTCTTTTCACTTTCGGGATGAAACGGATGTTGCCCTTGAGTGGAATGAGGTTGTCACTGTTGCCGCCTCATGGAAGTATTGGCCTGAGGTCCATTGCCCACGCCGCCCACGCCGTTCCGATGATCCTCCCCTCCCTTTGCCTGTGCCTCCAGTCCCAGAAGACCAGCAGTTGGAGCCAGCAGCGGCAGGCCGAGCCCCACTTTCTGCCGATGATGAGTCTGAGACAAAGAGTTTTCACGGGGATGGTGAAAACAGTGACAGCTCTGACGCTTCCAGCTCTCATTGGGGCGATGGAGGTTTGTACAGTGCAGCTGACCGACCTTTTCTTCGCCGTGCTTGGCCCCTTCCTCGTGAGATTGATGATAGTTCGTCTAGTTCATCTGCGACTTTGGACCCAGAATCAAGCGATACCAGCAGTCAGGACAGTGAGGAGTCACCAGTGGTATGATTCGATGCGCCATGGTCAAGGCAGGATCAAGTGCACACAAACAGACTACTTTCAATGAGTCTGATCACGGGGTCTGATCATGATCACTATGATCTTGGGGTGGAACAAGAGTGTTCCGTTCTTTCAACTCTCTTCATGTGAGATAGCTGCAGCCGACGCGGACTTTGACACAGTCACTTTTTGTAGCAAAGCTTTTCCAAATGCTTCGAAGTTGTCAGCCGTGGCTTTCAAAGGGTTAGAAAGGAAAACAAAAGCTTTGCAATTTTGCATTTGCTTTGCTGTTTGATTGGGTCTGGAGTAGGTTTAGTCACATGTGACATGTGGGCTGATACTGGTCAAGTAAGCAAGGCTAAGGTTTGAAGGTGATCTAAGGTCGTGAAGTCATAACGGCTCTTGTTTTGCGTAGGTGTTTTGAAGCCTTTAGATTAAATGAATTTTGTCCATGCTCACATGATAGCCTCACGTGTTTGCCTAACTACCAGCCAAGCTGTTTTCCGTGTAGGCTCGCTCTTGGCTTCAAGTTGCAGGCGGCAATCGGCCGCTAGTCACGCTAGTCTGCCTTGTGCACGCAGTCGCAAAAAGCTGCTCTGCTGTTGGTGAGCAGGCAAGATGGACTGCAGCCCTGACAAGGTCGCTGAGCTCAAGCAAGAGCCTGATGAGGACAAGGAGGATAAGCAGGGCCAAGACGACCTTGATGAAAACGCACTTTCGGCTCGTGGCAATGGCAAGGGTGGGGGCAAAAGGGCTTCCGGGAAAGCCAAAGCAAAAGCGAAGGCCAAAGGAAAAGCAAAGGCAAAGGCAGGTGCGGGTGGTGCTGTTGTGAAACGAAGCCCAGCATCATCCTGCATCTGCCCTGGCTGCCCCTTTCCCAAGTACCAAGGATCCCGATTCTGCTCCGCTGCTGACCACAAGAAAGCCTGGGACAACATGGTTTACCAGCGGAAGAGTCGCAAAGACATCACTGATGAGGACCGCAAGAATTTTGATGAAAGCATGAAGGATGACGGGATTGCCGGGAAAGCCGTTCTTGAATTTTCCCGTGACAACCCGCCAGAGATGAAGAGGAAAGGGCTGGTTGACTTTGCACGCTTTGAGCGTGTGAAGGGCCACCGCCTGTCAAACAAGACCAGTGCAGGGAATGTGCCCATGACAGAGAAAGCTTTCTATAAGCATTGCGAAAATGTCTTGGGCCTTTCAGAGGAAGAGTCACAGGAATACTGGCGGGAGTTTGACAATGACAAAAGCTTGCAACGTGACAACAATGGATTCCGAGGTGCTGAGCGTTTGTGGCTCCCGCTGCATGAGATGGAGTCAAAGGAGCGTGACCACTTTGTTGAGAACAGGGCAGTTGAAGGTTCAGGGGACATCAAAGCTCCGACCATGGAAGACCGCAGGATTCTGGAGGCCGGTAAATCATTCATCTGCTTCGACATTCAACTTGTAATTTGTTTTCTTAGCCAATGGTTTTCTGGAACCATATCATACCATTTTAAATTTTTAAAGGAATAGCGCAAACGTTTTTTGTGTAGCCACACACGCTCATATAAATGCTGAATGTGGACACCCTTTGCACTCATAATGCGTGGGGTTTGTTGCAGCGCTGCCTAGTTTGAATGCATTCCCCTTTTTGCTCACAGGACCACCTGAAGAGGCAAGACATGACTTTTGGCAACAGCATCTTTGACATGACGTCAGAGCAGAAGGCTGATGCTTTGGCTAAGCGGGGACCAGCGACTCCTGCCAAGGGGCATGGACAACCTGGACAAGCAGCGCCTTCAGTGGAGCCAGGTCAGCAGGGGCCAGAGAAGCCGATTAACCTGACACGTGAACGCCCTATCCTTCATCGCAGTGTGGAGACAAGCTTGCGCAGAATCAAGGCTGAGATGGAGAAGGCCTTTAAGGCTTGTGGTGCAGCTCACGACGCTTACAAGGAATACCCAAGTGAACTGAAAGCAAACGACCGCGCTTTGGTTTCCTTTTGCCGTGTTATGCAATTCAGGCAGGAGACTCTTGCTCGTTGCATGGGCTCTCCAGATGGTATTGTTCAGCTGGTCCCTGATTCTTCCGTGCCTGGGGTTTCAGGGAACCAAGCTGACCAGTCCACTGGAGGCTCGGCAGCGGCACCCTCCAGCCCTTCGACACAGAGCCAAGTCACGGGTGCTGCTCCTTACCAAGCTGATGCCCAGCAGGCGACCAGGCCTGGAATTTCCTGGGAAAGTTTCTTGAAGGAAGCAAGGACCACGAATCAGAAGTTTTGGGATGGTGACTTGAAGGACATCATGCCCCTAGAAGAAGTTCACACGCTGATGGAAAATATTATTGATGCCAAGGACCCGGCAGAGTTTCTTGCATTCAAGCAAACTTGGCAAGCATATGAGAAAGCTATGGGCCAGGTTGGAAAAGGAGCCAAACAGGCAGCTGATGATGTCTGCAGGCACATGAAGGTGAGGGTGGCAGAAAGCACCAGGGAAAAAAAGAGGAAAGCAGATGCAGATGCAAAAGCGGAGCTGCAGAAGGTCAAGGATGAAGCAAAGGCAGCTGCAGAAGCGATCAAAAAAAGGAAATTGCAGAGCGAAGAGAAGTCAGATCCTTTGTACAGTTTGGACATGCCGGTGGATGTGGTGCCTGAGGTGGAAACACTTGAGCATGAGAAGCTTCACCAGACGGATTGGCGGCTTTCTTTTCCATGGAGGCTTGCAAAGTGCGATTCTGCCAATGTTTTCCTGTCAAGTGGGAAAATGCAGAAGGCGCTTTCGTTCTGGGGTGCCCAGTATAAAAAAACGATGTCCCAGTCAAAGTTGACGCAGGTCACTTACCCAGTGGATGAGAAGTCAGGCCTCGGAGAAGCGAACAATTTCTTCGGAGAGATCGTCCCGGAGGAAGACAGGCCCGACATTTCCACAGTTCCTGGAGGCACCGCCTTCATGAAAGCTGTGTGGCTTTTCGGGTGTGCCAGTGAGCTCAAGCAGGCCACATTCTTGCCAAACAATGCGGCCTTGATGAAAATGCTGGTCGTTGGAGAGATGCGGCATGTTTTGGTTGAGTGGAATTCTTTTTGCCAAGCTTTGCAGAAGCTAAAAAAAACCGAGTCGATCTCCGCAGAAGAAGCCATGGTGGTGCTGACACAGCTGGATGCAGACACGCTGTTGGGGCTATTCAAACATGGCGCCATTTTGCGACAATGTACGTTGCAGAAGCTTGAGGTTTTGTTTATCCCCATGGGCTGGCTCAGCGTTGAAATCGCTGGGGCGTGCTCTTTCATCTATGGTCTCAGGAAGTCTTGCTTTGTGAAAGGCGGTGGCAAGGCATACAAACAGGCCATAGACCGAACAGAGAAGGCTGGCAAATCCGTGGACAGGATGCAAGCCATCCACGCAATTCTTGAAGGGGCAGAGGCGAAGCCATAGGCATGTCATGTGTTGACCTGCTGTGTTGGATGTGTTGAAGTGTAGGGTGGGGTCCACGCATTGCATAGCAGTGCTTTTTCAGGGTGGACTTCAACTTGTCCCTTTGCAGCAGTAGTAGTGTAGCTGGTCTGCACTGCAAATCTTTGCCCGGGTGAACCTGGAACTTTCGTTAAAAGTGAATACCGAACCGAACATGCCAAAAAGAAAAGAAACATGTTGATCGGATCAGGTAGTTGAGCTACATAGCATGTTCGCCCTCCAAATTCCAACGCCCATATGTCCATTTCATCATCGCAACAGTCTTGCAGCCATGGGTGTTGCCTAGCTAGGTGTGTTGCAGTTTCAAGTTTCAAGGTGAATTTCATTTTTCATTTTTTTGCATTCACCAAAGCTGCTGCTTTTGGGACTTTGGTGCACATGTTATTTTGAAACGATGTGTTTTTTAAACTGGTCTGTGTTTGCATTGCAGTTTTCAGATCGTTTCCAGGCCACCTGATAGTTCCGAGCCCCGTCCCCTAGTGTTTGTGATGGGCTCACACTCTTCTCCGGATCTCGCAATCACTGTCGTGGGTCCTTGTGACGCGACACTTGCAAAAAGGCGTCGCATTGTCTCAGGATTGCATGATGCTTTCCAAGCTTTCGGCTTGGATGGCAGTAAGTACGCCCCACGGGCAATGTTTGCTTCAAAGAGACAATTTGAGAGGGAGTGCCACATCAGCAGGTCCCTTCTGCGCCGAGCTGAGGACTTGTGTTTGCAGATCTTGAAGGACTTGTCTGATCGGTCTGATCGGTGTGTCTTCAGCTCATCATGCACTTGCAGTACATGCACTTGCAGTACTTGCGCTGAAGTTGGGACTGGTGACGACGACAGTGGCAATGAGCTTTGAACTTCTTAGCTTTATGCCGAACCTCTAGCAATGTAATTGAAAATTCACAGTGGGCTGCTCAGCGTGTACAGGTGATTGAACGATGCGGGCTTTCCCTGCATACATAGCATCCCGTGGAGAAAAAAACCAGCTGCAGTGGAGCTGTGTCCTGACATGTCACCTTTGTTTGATTTAATTTTGCTGGCCTTACATTAAGGCACAAGCATTCAAAGAAATGCCTTCATTGAACACAGGCGTCAGGGAAATTCCCTTTTAGATTGTTTCGCGGCATGTTTAAACATAGGTTTTAACCATCCTTTTCCCCAGCCGCNGAAATGCCTTCATTGAACACAGGCGTCAGGGAAATTCCCTTTTAGATTGTTTCGCGGCATGTTTAAACATAGGTTTTAACCATCCTTTTCCCCAGCCGCTAGTTTTCTGCAAAACAACTAGTTTGAAGTGGTCTTGGCTAGATGGCCCCCCCGACAGGTCACAGGAGAAATAGTGAAATTTACTAATGTTCGATGTCAAAAGATGAACCCTAATTTAACAAAAACATCCCGGGGTCAACTAGTTTTTATTGTTAGGGGGTGAAACCCTCAAATTGGACCTTGATGTCTGCATGTTTTCTCAAAGGGATCAATCAAAATCGAATTGACCAACTTGAAATTTCCCAACATTGCAAATGGATCCCAGTTTTTAATATATACTTGTCCCAGTTGGATATTCGCTACTCAACTCATGATTTCTGTCGATCAGATCTTCTTTCTGACTGGTTAGTCCAATTGTTTGTTGCTCCATGTTTTCATATTTTTACCACAGGTCAAGGCACACAAAGAAAAGATGCACCCTTCCAGAACTTTGATGTTTGTCCATCCAATTCTTAGAAGCAAACTCTAATGAATACTCAAGTACTGCAAGGTGGTGCTAGCCGTGTAACCACCATGAAGTATGGATTTATCTGCGAAAAAGAAACGCACAACAGATTGTTGGAGCCACAGTCTACCCATATCCGCTATATGGATACCATTTTTTGGCTTTTGATTTGACAGATCTTCTTATGCCGGGGTATCCCTGCATAGTGGATGGTTAGATATGGTTAGTACAGTAAATATTCCTAGTATGGGCTAGGCTAGTTCACAATCACCATTAAATCAGGTAGGTTCATCACGTCATAGCCACCTTGTTGGCATCAATCAGTCATCACTTACAGTATCAGCTACAATATATATATATATATATTTTTAATGGAGAGAACCACTATTGTATGCTATTGTTCAGTTACCCTCTGGTTATTTAACATAGCCATGGAAAATCCCCTATAAATGGAGGTTTTAATGGGAAAATCATTCAAAATAAGCAATTTTCCATGGCTATGTTAAATAACCATAGGGTGAATATCAATTTTTCTTGCGAATGGATTGGTTGGCAGGAACATTTACAGGAACCCCCATTGTTTCATCGGAAAACCATGGTTTCCTGTAGAGTTTCACTCAAACCAAGCAATTTTTATTGGTTAAAATATGTTCAGATAAATGTTTAATGCTGATTTAGAATGTCATGAAACATTTTATCAGACCATTTAAACATGTTGTTATACAATAATATTGTATAATATTGTTTAGTTGAATATCCATTCATAGTGGTGAAATCTTCATTTATGTAGGTCCAATAACGGCACCTTTCCAATCCCCAGGAGGACTATGCTTTGCACGGCGGTCTTATTGGTGATGGTCCAATGCCAGAGTATGGTGAGCGAGGCCAATCTAGCGGAGAAAACTCCGGAATATACAGGGATTCACGGGGATATTGATATGGGTTTGTTTGAAAATGGGGGTATATTTCAAAACAAAACAACTTGATGTGAAAATGATGATCAAGCATCAATCCATATCCACTGCTAGTCATCAGTTTCCCTATTTTCAAATACCAAACATGTCAGGCACGGCCTGGAAGGAAAAAAAAGGTGATGTTCATCGGGTGATTCTTCAGGTGTTTGGGATCATGTTTGAGATGAAACCCCAAAAAGTTACACCGATTTCCGGGAATTTTCAGGGTGGTACTTCGATGATATTTATATATGACCTCTTCTATTTCCAGGTGGGGTTCAACTTTTCTATCTATTTTGGGGTTGCTATACCCAGATTAATGAAGATTGAAGCGACAAGAAATGGCGATTCCAACGGCAAATGCGGGGCTTTAATCAACGAGATTGGAGATATGGACAAACATAGAGATTTGATCGGAAATTGAAAAAAGTAAATCAGGCAAGATGAGGTTTTCCTGGACAAATTTGGAGATGTAACCAACCAAATGCAGATTGAATCAAACAAGACTGGGGGTTTAGACCGACAAAACAGCCGACTTCAGCCAGAAACATGCCTCTATTCTTGAGCATAATATGCTGGTAGACGGCACAAGTAGGGGTCAGCATTTGGGCTGGTGCCATCGCATTTTGTGTACCAAACTTTGGTTTGACCCCTCCGGAAAATGGAAGGTGGTCTAAAAAAGACATCTGCGCTACTACATGAAACACTGTCAATGATGGGATTAGGAAGGGGAAGGGAATCTGATCTGCCAACTGGCGATTTGGATTTCTGAACCATCCACAGTATGTTCTAGAGTGACTGCTGGGAGTTTCAATATTCTTGGCCTAGACCCTCGGAACATGAAGGCTTGGATTTGGGTGTCCCAAATTGGAGAATGACATGAAATTCAAATGATCCAGGTAAATCCTCGATTTATACGAAGACTTTCTTGTTTTGATGATGGCAGATATGGCAGGAGAAAGATGCCACAAACATGAACAACAGCGATATTTTTTTCAAGTTTTACAGTCCCAGAATCTTCAAGGTTTACAATCCCAGGATCCAGTTTGGAACTTGCAAGTTGAGTCAAAATCAAAGGTCGCCACTTTTTTTCGTCGATTGCCCTCCTATTAAATCCCAATGTTTACGGATTTCACATTTATAGCAACCCCGAAAAAAATAGAACAGCACAATCCTACTTAAATGGTGATATTGATTAATATCGATCACTTTTCTGTCTCGTTGGTGCCTACTATTTTGCGAGGATTTGTTCATATTTTCCAGCGCAATGCCATCCATCCCTTTGTAAAGTTCTATCCATTGTGGACCACATTTACCAGTTAGAAGTCAGTTATGACCCATTTATAGAATGACTCTCTCGTTTATCACCAATCATAACTACTTGGTGGCTCATCCCACTTAGTAAGTGGCTTATAACACCAGGTATAAATGGGATAAGTAAGGTTCATCCACTTTCAACTAAGGTTATAAGTCACTTACTAAGTGGGATGAGCCACCAAGTAGCTATGGAAAATCACCATTTTTAATGGGAAAATCCACTATAAATAGCAATTTTCAATAGTAAAGGACAATTTTTTCCGCAGGAAACGAGGCGCCAAACGCTCCAGGCAAGTACTTTGAAGTGGAAGTCACACGCACCGGTGAAGGCGGCACGACAAATGGCGTGGGATGCAGGAGATAAGCATATGAAATAAGCCGGTTAGATTAGTGAAACATCTTCATATACATATGTTTATATATAATAATGTGTGTATAGATGGATGGATGGATGGATGGATGGATGGATGGATGGATGGATAGATAGGCATAGATTTATAGATAGATAGATGGATAGATGGATTGAGGGATTGATCGATCGATTGATAGATAATAGATAGGTATTCATATATGCCACTGGGACTAGCAAGAACCTCGTGCAAAACAAAGATCACTTGCGCGTAATCTGGCGTCACATCTCCTCCTTCATCGTCGACGAAGGGAGCATGCTGTCCAATGAGATCTTGGCATTCTCAGAGCGTCGCCTGCGCCAGATTCAACAATCTTGCTGTTGCCTTGGGTGGCTTTGCCATCCAACTATCTGGCGACTTTCATCAACTTCCACCTGTTGGTGCAACCTGTCTCATCAACCCACCTATGGCCGCTGCAGCTGCAGGCAGCGGAACTTGGACTGCAGATCAAACTCTGCCACCGGCGCTTATCTCTGGAACAACATGGAACAATTTGTCCTCATGCTGGACCATAGTCATCGAGTCATACATGGCAAAAACACCATTTCCTGACTGGGGTGCACATCCAAGTAGAGGTTTCCACATCTCCCAAAGATGACGAGAAATGCCCATTCCGAATACATAGCAATGCCATGCAATCACCCCAGTCGCTGGATGGTGAATTTATTGTCCCCTACTGTATAAAACGGGGATTATTCCGAGCTGCAAATAGAAGGGGAGCCACAAATAATGGTTGTTTAATCCAGTTATAAGAGTTATGTTACCCTCTGGTAAACTAACATAACTATTGAAAATTGCTATTTATAGTGGATTTTCCCATTCAAAATGGTGATTTTCCATAGCTATGTTAGTTTACCAGAGGGTATACCTCCCATAAACCCAGCAGGTAACCAAGTTATCTGCGTAAACTTTGCGATTTCATTACCCTGAAAACCTCACCTTTTTTGTTGATGCTTGGGACTGGAGTTGGTGGAGAGGAGGTTCTGGATTCACTGGGAACCAGGCCTGAGACCCAGAATGCTGAGACAGTTGGGTAGTGGTGAATCATAGTTCTCAAGGGGATCAGAATGGGATTCACAATGGTATTAAGATGGATTTAGTGCAATAACTTGGGATTTAAATAGATTTCATGAAATATCAGAGATAACGATGGAATAAAAAGATGGAATTTAGATGGAATCGACATGGGATATCTAGGTCATCCGAGGATGGGTAGTTTATGCTAGTCTAATCCTCTACTCTCGTGCTAGTGTGGATGGAAGAAATCCTGCACCATTTGGAAACTATTGGGTAACTTTGAAACACTGTAAATCATGGGATTTTAATCGGATAGACCATCTACCAACTGGTGATTTGGATTTCGCAACCATCCACAGTACAACAGGAATATCTACTAACCAGCTAACATGTTTTTTGCGGGGTATCAAAGATTGGAAATATTATATATACATGCACATGTGCATATGTTTTACACCATTCAACCATACTGAGATATCATGATATAGTGCTGAGATATTTATTGGTAACAAAGTGTCCCATAGAAATTGGGTGCCCAACTTTGATATGGCTTCTCATCGAGGACTACATGAGGCCCTTATCTCTTGGAACTCCGAAAGAGATGTTCTATTTTTCTTATACATGTTTGAGTTGTTTTTTTTCTGGGTTTATCTGATTTATCCCCACTTTGTCTTGTTTTTTCATCATGTTTTTGTTGCTTAAATCATGATTTTCCTATGGTTTTCCTATGATTTTCCTATGGTTTCCTCCATGAAAACCTTGGCTGCGCCTTTCCGACGCATCGCGGTTTTTGTAGGTCACCCCGATGGGCTGTGCGTGGGCATCACCTTGACGCGACCGGAGGAGACGACTGATGGATGTTCCAAGGAGTTCAGCAACAAACATGGGACAAGCATAATCTGGTGATTGTTCATGGGTATATAATGGATATATATATATATATAGAGATAATGCATAACAATATATAATATAATATAATATGATATGATATGATATGATATAAAAGAAAATAAAATAGAATAATATGATATGATATAATATAATATAATATAATATAATATAATATGATATATGATATAATATATGATATAATATAATATATTGGATGTAAAACTGACTATGGTATGATAGAAAATAGTTTTGTGTTGTTATTAAGACGATTTCTTGGAGGTTTTAACCAATAAACATGGAGATAAACCAAGCATAGTAGTGTGATATTGTTCAAGTTCATATATATATATATATATCCGGTAATATGATGTGACTTAGCTATCGTCAACGGGGGCCTCATTTGGCCCAGACTGCCAGGGTACCAAAAAAGCCTTGGATTGCGTCCGGGGGCACTTTTCAGGTTGGGAATTGCCCTGGGGAATAAACATACAAAAAGATGTGGAAAACCCATGGTTTCCCGGAAAATGATCTGCGTTTATGGTGGATTTTCCACATCTATGTAAACGTTTACTGGAGGATATTTCAATTTCTCGGAATCCAACCAGAAATGTACGAAATTATTCTAGTATTTTCAGCTTGATGATTTTGCATTTATACAGAATGGTGGATTTTGCAATCCAACCGCAGCAGCCTCGCAAGTGACAGAATTCCCAGAAATGAACAGAATCATCTGCAGGAAGCATGTTCAGTCATTTTTCCTGCCACATTCCCACGCCCAAGTTCATGAACACTTCGAAAAACCTGTGACCTAAAGTCCGTATCTGCTGGAATGATACCTGAATTTGGCGAAGACTTGAAGAGTAAGTGGGTTATAGCACCCAATGACTGGAATGAGCATGCGGATATATTCCACACACAAGACTTGGAGGATCATCCTATTGAGCGCCTAGTAATTTTGGGTTTACATAAGTCCATTCACTGGGGTATCCCATGATTTCGCTGGGTAAACACTTGCTATGCACCCATTCATTCACCAGTTCGTGAGTGGAATGATCCCCCATGGGTGAACTCCAGACGATCATGGCCACCATTTGCCAAGGCAGAGATTTTCGCGGTGCCACGAATTGATGACCTGAGTACCCTCTGGTAAACTAACATAGCAATTGAAAATGGCCATAGAAATAGTGGATTTTCCCATGAAAAATGGTGATTTTCCATAGTTATGTTAGTTTACCAGAGGGTAACATGATGATTTTCCGGGGGTGAAGCCGCTCGAAAATCACTGCAGGAGCTCACATCGCCACCTGATACCATGGACGGGTATGGGAGCCTAGGAGCTGGGCCTGGGCTGAACAAAAACCATTGGAGTGGTAAGTGATAGCCATCTTTTTTGGGAAAGGACACATATATTTCCACAAGGTGAGACCCCCCAGTGATGGTTGTTGGTTCATAAACCCTTTTTTCAGTATAAACATCTATATAAACCCTAGTGAACCAAGGTATAGGTCAACTTAGTATAACTTAGTTATCTACGGGCCTCACCTTGTACTATAGAATAGAACATCTCTTCCGAAAAATGAACAACCAGCTACGAGTTTCTTGATCCCAATGTAAGCTGCCATTTCCTTACCGTTAGTCAACTTAAAGTCCGCAGATTTGGGCTGGTTTCCATCTGGCAATGAAGAATCATGAAAACTCATTTGTTTCAAAAGATACTTTACCCGTATTGAATTCTTGATTTCGTGAGTTTTCATGGTCATGGTGGTTCTTCACTGCCATGGGCCACGTGTCATTGATTACGTTAGAAAACACACCAGTCAGGGTTGCTCGCTAGACCCCAGAAGGGGAGAACATGGGTTGATATAAGGTACAAGGTGAGGCCCCCTAGATAGCAAAGATGCAAAATTGAGTTATCACTCGGTTGACTAGGGTTTATGGGGGACATATATGATAAAACTATATAGCTAAATTTCATAGGGTTTATACACCACCAACTATCACTGGGGGGCCTTACCTAGTACATGATGCCCGTATATTTTTGTTGCAAGCGGTCAAAGATTAGCGGTCAAAAACCCGTGTTCTATTCACGACCAATCCCCCCATGCTCAAGTACCAATTTCATAGCCCAACAAGTCTGGTCTTAATGGATCTATCATAAACCTCCAGTTTGGTATTTGTTAAATCTCAATTCCCAGTTTTTGATGGAATCTGCATGTTTGATGGTTCTACCTTTTGTGACAATAAAATGCCAATTTTTGATAATCAAATCTGAAGCGTTGCTACTGAAATCCGTACCTTTGATGCTTAAAGAAATCGCATTGTTGCTGCAATCCGCTTAAATTTTGGGTATGAAGTGTGGGCATCCCATTGAAATCCGACAAGAAGAATCCGTGAAAATCACCAACAACAACTCAACAAGATGCCCATCACATCCCAATCCATCATAATCCATCACCATTTTGGGCGATGCAGATTTCTGGCAGGGTCGCTGACACTTGGATCGCGGGCTACGATGGCCTTTTCTGGGATCCAGTCGAGGTGTCAATGGCTGGGGACTCGTGTCGCAACCCCCAGCTATAGATATGGCGTTGTTTGAAAATTTGGTATAATGTGGGTAAAACAATGCCATAAACCACCCATGACTCACACTATGCTTAAGATGAGGCCTCCCAGATATGAGATGGTTTATACCAATCCCAGAGATATATCCGCCCTGAACATCCCTTCGATCAAGTATTCTAAATGTTTTGGAGTATGACCTAAAATGACCTAGATTGCCAACATCTCCTCTAATTCTACTAGTTTGCTCAGTTTCGCGTCCTAACTAGTGACCAAACTATCGCCGTACAATTCAAATTTTGAATATGATTGAACATGGCTTGCATTCCGGCTGTATCCCATGCAGGCCATTCCCATATCTGAAGCATCAACGCATCTTAAATGCGCTGAACTGCACCCAATTTTCCCGCAAAACGCCCCAACAACCCCGCAAACGCGCGCAAATCCAACAGTCCAGTAGATTTGTATAATTTTGGGAGCGTCCAATTAAACAACACAAACCAACTTGGATATGCGGCTCCACATTTTGAAAACAACAAATACAGCCATGACATACCACGCCTAATTTTTTGGGTAAACGCTCGATTCGACTATAAAGATGAAAAACCTGATTGTGCAAAACGACCGATATTCTTGAGAAGTTGGAAGGGCCAGGAAAGGTCCGCCTAACCACAACGTGAGGCCCCCTGGTCGATAGCTAAGTTTATGCACATTTGCCTTGGTGAACTGTTGGGTTAAGTACAATATTCTCATCGGGTGAAGATAAACAAATATTCATGGGGCTCACCTTCCACCCATTGCCATGTTTCAATGTAGCGAATCCACAGAGTTTCTTTGAGGAACCTTCCCCAAGAATGGTTGGGTTGAAAAGAATAGGGCGAATCGCATAACCACCATATATATACTTACTGCAGGTTTGTGGTTTCAAATTATTTGCAACCATGAGGACAAATCTGAACCATCTATTTTTGGAGGTCACTTGACTGTGGGGGCGTTGTTTATTCCCCACGAATTTTCAGCCGCAAGAGAATAAAACATGCCAGTGCATTGCCAGCCTGATGCTACTATCAGGGTCTGTCTGAAAATGCGGCATACCATGGTATACCCATAAAGCGCAATTTCATTTGGAAACTGATGATTAACCAATGGATTTAGAGGGACCCTATTTTCAGACAAACCCTTAAATCAAATTTCAGAGGGAATCACAAAAAATTGGTCACAGGACACTGACACACTTTTTGGATTTTTGGCCATCCAACACATACAGTATCAATCTGGTAGCTGTAGCATTGGGATTCCACTCCTCGAACCAGAAATGAGTAGGATAATCAATCATCTATTGGAGGTTTTTGCTATCATGGCTAAAATCTTGGAAACCCTGCAACATAGCTAGTAATTGATTACATATCCCATGACAATAAATTGGTTAATTAATCATTAAGTACAAGGTTGACCCCCAAATGGTACGTAGTAAATCCCAATAGGAGGGCCGGAGACTCATTTGTTTGCTTGGCCGTCCCTTTTTAATAATGCAAGAAGAAGGGTCCCGCAGACAGTAGGCAGGTGTTGGTTCTAGACTTGGAGGTGTTTCATTAGAATTATTGTGTTTAGCACATTACAGATGATAAAAATGCAGAGGTTAGCTCAACCGCACAAGCTGTTACAGATTCATCATATGAGCAAGGGTCAAAAGATGGCACCCTTCCGGAATCAAACATGGCAATGGAGAATCACCCATTTTCTCTACTTCGATGAACCTCCATTTATAGTAGCTTTTTCATGGCACTGGATGAAGGGATGTACATGTCGCCCACCGTTACTTCCCAACTGTGTGATTTACAGTGAGCAATAGGGTGCCTCAAATTGATGACCATGGAAGCAGAGGAATCAGTACCATCTATTGACTGCGACCCATATATCTCTATATATGTATGTACATATGACACATGATGAAACCTATTATCAGACACATAGAATGTCATTTTCGAGATTTGGCAATTAGATCTCATCCCTACTGTTTGTCTGAAAATGGTGTATACCCCCAACTATAGCCATTTAATAGGGATAATGATCATTAACCATTGGATTTAGGGGTACCCTATTTTCAGACAAACCCATGTCTTGTTTTTTGCCGGAGGTGTACCTTTTTTCTGCTTGTTCATGGCCATGGTCTGGGCATTGGCTTTCGCTGCGGCTTTGAAGTTGACAAACCATTTTTCCATAGGAAATCTTCAGGCCTGCTACCTTGGGCATAGCCCAGTAGGTGGGTGATTCATGATTTCTGTTTAACATCCTAAATGTTATATGTAAGTATATTGACTTGAGATAGGTAATAAACATGTTTATACAGTTTCGGCATAGGATCATAAATGTCTTTCGTTGATAGTTGATGTGTTCCGTTTTGCAATCGCTGCTGAACGTCCTAAATATTACCTGATAGTAGATTATATAGTTGTTTACTGTACACTTATTTGCAATTGATGTATTGTTGGTAGTCTAAATGTTCGATTTCACTGATAGTAGTTGGGTTAGTTACAAGATGAGGCCCCCCAGTTATGCATAACTCGCTCTATAACCCCCCAATGAATTCCATGTAATACTATAGTTATATCTCCCATGAATCCAACAATGAACCCAAGTGATGTTCGTCAATACCATTCCGCAGCGCAGGCTGATATGCTGCCCATCAACTGGAATCCGGCCAGCCTCCAAAATGGTGACAAGGCCGCAGGGAACCGCGCAGCCGCGCACGGACTTCGGACTTTAGGATGGCCGTCTGAGGCTGTAATATCTGATTAATACGTGGTTACCCTCTGGTAAACATACAAAAAGCTATTGAAAATGGCCATAGAAATAGTGGATTTTCCCATTAAAAATTGTGATTTTCCATAGCTATGTTAGTTTACCAGAGGGTAATTGATGGTTATTATATGATTAATACGTGTATAGTGTATATGAAAAATCCGGCTATAAACCAATTCTAAATAAGATAATCCCATTGCCGTAAGATTGAACTCTCCCATTCTATGGTGCCAAAGATGTGAAAATCCCCGATTCAACCATGGAAACCATGGTTTTCGGGTGTTTGATATTAGGGGAACGGTATGATAGCCAACGGATGTGGATATTCCATATATAATCCTATAAATATGTAAATATATATATATATATATATTTAATACAGGTTACGGACAGGGATGATCGTCTCAGTGAGAAAATGGTTCACAGTCCTGACAGACTTGACTGGGAACAAACTTTCAACTAGTTATGGATGGTTTTTTGTTAGACATGTCCCAGTGCCTTCACATTTGTGGATCCGAAGACACGGAAGACATCAAACTGTAACCCAAAAAAGAGCCAGGATCATACCGCTAGCTTTCGCAAGACACAGGTCCTAAGCGGGATGCACGTCCAAATTTGGTATCTTCTGTGTCCCTATGAAAGGCCACCCTGCCCGCCGCAGGTTGGTGTGCTCATCCAAGCCGATGGCACTTTCGTGCTGGTGGTGAATGGGGAAGTGCCTGGAAATACGGTGGGTTTAGGGGTACTGGGATGACTTACCCTCCATCAAATGTGGCAATTGAAAATCCCCATACGGTATACCTTCTAGTAGTTTAACAGCTATTGAAATTGGTCCATTTATAGTTGATTTTGCTATTAAAATGGCCAGTTTCCATTAGCTGTGTTAGTTTACCAGAGGGTAACTATCTAGTGGTTGGGAGAATGTACATATCTATCCCGTGGCTAGGACAGCGCTAAAGAGCTAGCGATATTCATATTCCCTCAACGGAAGGAGCCAAGGAGCTACTTCCAGTTTCCCAACCACATCATGGATAAATGGAGGTTTCAATGGGAAAAGCGTTTGTAAATAAGTGATGTTCTATTGCCATGTTTGATTACCGGAGGGTAACAGAAGCTGGGACAATAAGTGGGATACTTGCGGATACTGATACTAACATAGATTTAGAATCAATCATACTTCTGAATACTTTCAAGTATATGACCAACCATCTTAGGGATATTAATGGGATATATTACTACCAAACTGACCAACAATATGTGATATATTAGCATTTGGATAAACGGGATCCTTGGCGTTTCACCCCAGCAATCGTCAGTGGGTTCGTTCACCCCGGTTTTTTATCGGTGGGGTAGGCTCTGTCCAGTTACAACTGACGATTTCTCGGGTGAAGCAAGTAAGTGGATATACTGGGATATGGCTCTGGATCAAAATCTATATAGTATTTTTGGTGGATGAACCTTTAGTTATATAGGTAATTTTTCGGGTACCAGGACCAATAAAGATATAGGATTGGATTGAAGGATATGATACCTTGAACATTGATATAATATTATTGTAATATTGCAAATGGGCCAATGGGATATTCCATTGTTATTGGATCTAACTAGCAGATTTCCTACGCCACTAGATTAGGGGGTGGCATACCTGGCTTGTACTATAATGGAGACATTGTGTGCAACTGAAACCAAATGACCAATGCACACCACTATACGCATTTGCCATGACGATCCATTTACCCTCCCTGTCAAAAGTTGGGAAAGCAACTCAATTCATCTAAATTCTAGATATGGATGATATGGGTCTGCCTAAAAATGGGGTATTTGATGGTATACCGCAAATGGCCTTTGAATGGCAAGTTTGTCCTTGCTGGGGGATATATTGGTAATTCCACATATGGAGGTTTCTTGAAATGGAAGTAGCCCCAAATCATCCAAGTCATGGATGAACATTTTAGTGTTGACACCTATGGTTTTGGAGATCCCCCATTCCCAAAAAAAACATGTGAAGGGAATTGACAGTTCTGATCCTGCATTTCCACTATATCATGCATCTGCTGTTTGGGTTTGTCCGAACATGTGTAACACCCAACCAATGGATTATCACAATTTTCCCCATGTGAATGGCTATTTGGGGTACTGTACGCCCCATTTCAGACACACCTATTCGGGGGATTGCCAGAAACCGGATGGTGTCACCCATAGAAATGGTCATGACTTGGGGGTTGGTTTATGGCATTGGGTGAATCCCACATGATCAACTTAGTTGATCCCATTTGCCCATAGAGGCCATCCCATTTAATAATTCATCATTGATAAATTTACATCATAGAGACTATATTGATAAATTGAATCATCATTTTACTTGGTGGCTCATCTCACATACTAAGTAGGTTATATCCTTGGTTAGTTCAATGCATAAAGTATGGTTCATCCACGTATAATTGGGGTGAACTAACCTACTTGGTAAGTGGGATGAACCACCAAGTATAGCCGTACCCTCTGGTCATCAAACATGGCTGGCCGGAAAATCCACTATTTAGTTCGATGATTTTCCCAGCTCGAAACCTCCATGGCTAGTTCGGGGATTTCCAATTGCCACGTTGGAGGACACCGGAGGGTATATTACCCTCTGGTAAACGTTAACATAACTATAGAAAATCACCATTTTTGAATGGGAAAATCCACTATTTCTATGGTCATTTTCCATAGCAAACTGTTGGTTTACTATTAATAGTGGCTAACTATTACTGGTGGTTCATCACTATTAATGGTCATTGGACCATTCAACCACACCGGAGGGTATATTATTCGTCATTCAATGCGGGTGAAACCATACTTAGCCATCACCAGCTTGACCCCACCGACCAAGGTGGCCGTGAAGCAACATGCCAACGTGCCCTATGCGGGGCCTCTCAAGGGGGGGGTATTTCTTGGGTGATCCAGCGTCAATGTTGATTTACCATGTGGATTTCATATGATTTCATGTGGATTTAGCATGCTTTAACATGATTTAACCAAGAAAAACGGGCAGAAGTAGGGATTTCATATGATTTCATCAAGAAAAAATGGTAAACATATCGATTTCATCAACAAAAAAAGGGATTTACCTGTCATCCCATCATTGGGATTTTCAACGCAAAAGCTGGTACGAATGGTGGTGGAACTCCAAAAAGGACGTGGGTTAACAACACAAGGGGAACGTCCAACCAACGAGAAAGGGGAATGGAGTTGGACTGGGCTCACACAAATGGGAGTTTAACTAGCAAGAATGGCTATGGCTCAAAATTATGGAACAAAAAAATGGTCATGTTTCATGGTAGATTAACATAAACCAACCAATTAAAGGCTTAATAATTTTGAGCCATACCCAATAGGGAAAGCACATGAGAGTACAAGATTTGGAGTTGAACTCACAATAATATGAGTTTGAGTGTAAGAACCACTGCAGATATAAGCAACAAAAGCTTGGATTTCAGTCCAATGATGTTCCCTGAATTTGGATTGATGGCTAGTAACAAGTCACGAAATATTGCACTTTTACAAGGTCAGATAGGTCAGACCCCCAAGTGATGTTTGTTGGTTTACAACCCTCATGAACCACAACTCGTGATATCATAAACCCAACAGTGAACCAAGGCAATTCTGTTCGTCCACCCAGCGATCGCAAACTTCGGGGGCCTCACACGCCATCTGCATCTGATCCTGGAAGGCTTGGTACGTCTTGTTGCGACTCGCGCTTTCAAAGACGGCCTTGATGAAGAAATCCGCAACGAATTCAAGGAAACGTTGGGACAATCCAACGATATTATCGGGATATTCCCAGTTGGCGGTAAATGGCTTGTGGAACAGGCAATTGACATTGGCTTCCATCCGTCCTTAGTTGCAATGCGCCTCCACCATTGTATAAAGACAAGTGTTGGTCCTGCTTTGAAGGCGCAAGGCACGAACCAATTCGACGCCAAGCCGGTCAACACGCCAGCGCAAGTGAGATGTCGCAAGCTTCTCCTAACATCCAAAGGTTTTGATATTTGTCCGATCTCCATGTGGATTGTAGCCTGTTGCACCAATACTGTTTACTCCCTTGCCCTTTGAGACCTGTACCACCGCAGAGAGACGTCCAATGGTCCCACAACGGGATCAAAGGATTGCACATTAGATTTAGGATGATTGCTACTTACAGCGTATTACGGAACGTTGCTGGTCAGGTTTTAACCAACATTGTAACATTGTTGTGTTTCAGCCCCCCCTAATCGATATAATTATAGTGTTTTAACTCCAACTTTCCAACGCACCACCATAGACTCTCACTAGCTCCGGGTGTCTGTAATGAATCACACACATAAGTCGACCAGTTCATCAAGCGGGAAACCACAGGAATGCCTGGGGCTGCACTTTACGCAGCGCACTCCGAGCACGAGCAACAGGGTTCAGAACCCCACCTTTTTACACAGATACAGGGTCCCTCCAGATATCTCTGTCCATGTACATGTATATGTACATATATATATATATACAACACAAATACACATTTCCAATAGTTCTGTTTGTATATACTCTATGCATATCTATATCTATATCTATATATATATATATGTATATTGCTTTGCAAACTGTGCCGAGGCCAAACCCCTCTTCGCTGTGGTGGATCTCCTGGGTAGTTGTGATGCGGTGAAGCTGGTGCCCTCTGCGCCTTTTGGCCACCAGGGGGGTTGTGCCCTGGGGGTTGCTGATTGCGCCGCAAAATCATAGGAAAATCATATGAAATTTCTGGAAATCGTGCTGATGTGGACGTATCAAGTTGGATTTGCTGAGACTTTTTATTTTTCCATTGGTCAATCCACCATTGGATTATTTTGTATTGTTTTGGTGGCTATGGAGCAAATCCAAGTCAAACATGGCAATGGAACGTCTCACAGAAGTGGAGGGTTAGTCCGCTGGGAAAATCATCTACAAATGGGGGAGACTTTCCAGCACACCATGTATGATGACTCTAATATATGTAATTATATAATATAGTTGAACCTGGCATGCTACGGGTAATAATGGTGCCTGAAAAACTAGTTAACACCCTCTGGCAATCTAGCATTGCGAGCCCGAAAATCACCATTTTTAAGTTTGGTAAATCATCGATCTCAATAGGCCACTTTCCATCTTACTTTGACAGGGGGTAGTCAGCCAAAACTGGTGGAGTTCAGAATGGGTAAACTAGCAGATTACATGACAAACAATGATTCTATGGATTTAGTGAACCCAAATGGGGATTTGGCCATGGGGAAACCAGCTGGTGAACAGTTTAACCAACCATGAGTGTTTAATGAACTAGGATTTGATCAGGAAAACATGGGTTTCAGTCATACTTAACCAACAAAAATTGGGATTGAATCTTTAGCAACAGATAGATGTAAGTGCTATCATCAATTTTACTGGGAATATAGTTTATCGAAGTGGGCAAGTTGACTGGGGAAGTGTAGTTTGCCACTTCAACAAAAATACCAAAGAACAGATACATATATTTGCTGGTGGTATCTGAGCCATTAAGTTAATGGCCCATAAACCAACCAATATGTGGCAAATTTCATGTGTGAACGATGGGGAATCGGTGAATTTTGATCAACCAAAACAAAGATTCACTGGCCCCGATTTTTCCATTGCAATCCATGATTTTACGGAAACCAGAGACAGCAGCTGAGTTCTTCGAACGCGAGGCGTCTCTATGCGAAGACGCCAGGAACATGTTTCATGGTGAAATCGCCAGTTTTCATCTAGATTTGCAACGACCGAGGGAGCCGCTGGCGGTAGCAGCGGCGGAAGTGGTCGTCTCGGAGGCGACTTTAGTGGGCTTTGAATCGAGAAACTATGGGATATTCCCGTACAAACTGGAAAGTCGCGTTTCTTTTGCTAGGTAAATCATGCTTACAGTATCATCTGTAAAAATTGGGATATAGGTGGGTTTCAATGGGTTATTTTACTCTTAGAAATTTGGATTTAGTTGGATATACCGGTCTGGTTATCTAAAGTAGCTAATTATGGAAAATCACAATGTTCAATCGGTATATCAATGTATATCATCATAAATCATCTATAAATGGTCCATTTTCCACCGCTACGTTGAATAACCAGAGGGTAAGTGGGTGTTCATGGGTTTCTAACATCCCAAAGGGGATATCACTTTCAAAAAATGGGATTCAATTGGATATTGGTGGAAATATCCATAGTGATTTTGTGATTTAATCATCAAACGTGGCGGTAAGCCGAGCATACTTAAGTGGATTGGTGGTGTTTAAACAACAAAATATGTGGATCTGGATGAACCATCATAATTGACATTATGGGGGGTTAAGGTGGGAATCTACTACCAATCTTGGCGATATTTTTATGGATCAATGGGCATAATAAGATGGGCCCTGCCGGCGATTTTTCCGGGATCAACTTGGATGGTACTTCAAATCATCCAAGTCATTGGACCATTTGGAGGTTTCCTAAAATAGGGGTACCTCCAAATCATCCATTTTAGTAGGGTTTTCCCTTATAAACCATCCATTTTGGGGTATCCCCATTCTAGGAAACCCCCATTTTAGCATTGAAAAAGATGGTGACTTGGGGATCCTCCATTGAAAGAAGAAAGCTTCATAGATGCAAAGATGTTATCGACTTATATCGACCTAATTGATGTTATTTCCCCATAGGCCTAAGAACATCCAACAATGAGTGCTATACAAGGTGAGGCCCCTCAGTTGTAAGTAGGTTTAGAAACCCCATGAACTATAGTTTTACTACCCATAGACGCTAGTTATCCAAGTTCAAGTCAACCAAGCTATCTACGGAGGCCTCACCTTGTAACAGTTTGCCATGAATGCGTTGGCATTTCAAGAAGACTACTTGGTTCAGTTCCATATTGAACTAAGTGAATATACGACCAGAGTTGCAGGGTTTCTATGCTATCTTCTGGAGGTCTTGTGAAAATCCTGTGGTTAGACCCACAAAAAAACACTTCAACTACGATGAATCCCCCATTAATCCAGTAAAATCAAAGTTATCTCAGTACAACCCTACAATGTGGGGCCCCCCAGTTGTAAGTTGGTTTATAAACCCCATTCACTGTAGTTATAATTATCATAAACCATAGTTATTGGAGTTATTTGCACCAACTTAGCTATCGTTTGGGTGCCCCACATTGTATGTTTGATGGTAAAATCATGTTCCCAAGACACCACAGTCTTGCACCCCCAGCTACGCACCATGGTAAAGTTACGGCCAAACCCCACAGTTTGCCCGCGCCCACTCCGACGACGCTTCGGAACGTCAAAAAACACTGTGTTTTGTGGGACGAAATGCACGTCAATGGTCCGTCCTATCATCTTGCCACGCACGGCTAGGGGACCCGTGCGGTGAATGTTACATCATCATCATCATCATCATCATCATCATCATCATCATCATCATCNACGCACGGCTAGGGGACCCGTGCGGTGAATGTTACATCATCATCATCATCATCATCATCATCATCATCATCATCATCATCATCATCATCATCATCATCAACAGCATCATCATCAGCATCATCATCATCATCATCATCATCACCATCATCATCATCATCATCATCACCGTCATCGTCATCATCATCATCACCATAATCATGTTGGAGATTCCCTTGAACATTAAAGTTTAACGGGGGTGGGATTTTGATAATGCCCTAGAAGCATGTTGAAGATTCCCTTGATCCCTTGAACATGAAAGTTTAACAGGGGTGGGATTTTAATGATACCTTAGAAACATGTTGAAGATTCCCTTGAACGTTAAAGTTTAATGGGGGTGGGATTTTGATAATGCCCTAGAAGCATGTTGAAGATTCCCTTGATCCCTTGAACATGAAAGTTTAACGGGGGTGGGATTTTAATGATGCCCTAGAAACATGTTGAAGACTCCCTTGAACATGAAAGTTTGACGGGGGTGGGATTTTTTTTGATACCCTAGAAACATGTTGAAGATTCCCTTGAACGTTAAAGTTTAACGGGGGCGGGATTTTGATGATACCCTAGAAACATGTTGAAGATTCCCTTGAACATTAAAGTTTAACGGGGGTGGGATTTTAATGATACCCTAGAAACATGCCTAAGATGCCCTTAAATGATGTGTGGGCGAACTGTGGGGTTTGCGCGTAAAGCTACAGCTGGGACTAACCAGTCTTTGTCACTGCGTCAGGCTCATCCTGAAACCCCTGGTCCTGAAGCTCCTCAAGCCGCAGCGACGAAGGTACGGTGATGATCGCTGCATAGGAATGGATTGACCAAGAAAAGGCGTCAATCACCTTTTGCTCGTTTGAAATAGCTATGGAAAATGGATGTACAGATGGCCCATTTACACTCGTCAGTTATGATTTACCGAACATTAAACTGTGGTTTTCAAGTTCGCAAACTGCTAAATTAGCAGAGAAAAAAACAACAACTAAAAGGAAATTCACCTGCAAAAATGTAGATTTGACCAGAAAGCTATGGGGGATTCGACTCGACATTTTAACGTTGTGATTTACATAGCAAACATGAGGAGTTGACGAGCAAACATGTGGATGTACGCAGGAAAAACTCTGGATTTGACCAAAGCTGGGGATTTCATCAACCGACATGGGGATGATGGTGATCTTCAAAGCAGTTGAATTCAAAACAGGGATTTCACCAATATCAACTCTGAAGGCAAGGGATGATCTTCGCTTTGCCTTGTCCAACCATGGATGATTTAAGCAACAGAAATGGCGATTTCACTGGCAATGAATCCCTGGATTGTAAGATGCTTAAGTTGGTAAATCCCTATAAGAGCACCACTAAACACCATAAAAAAAATTAAAACACAATTAAACACCATTTAAACACCATTAGATATTGAAAATAAGGTATCCCCCAACTCCAATGGATTAGAGGCGCATTCTCCCTATGATTTGATGCTTATTTTGGGGTTATACTCAGTATACTGTTGGTAAAACAATCATGAACCATTCCAATGGCACCATAAATTGGTGGTATATGAACCATTCCCAAATGGGTGGATTATTGCAACTGTTGTTTTACCCACTTTATTTTTTTCTGGCTATCATGGATTTTTCCCAAAAATGGATGGGGGTTGATCAACACATGGTGATTTAATAGGGATGTACAGCCTGTAGTGGCACAGATTGCAATATGGAAGCAACAAGAGAAAGGTGGCAATTAAAGGGACAAATGATGTTCAATACAAAAGATTTCGGGGCTTCCCAAGAGTTTCGGACACATCCAAATACCCCCCCCCCCAAAAAAAAAAAAAATCTCAGAGGATATTTCAATCACCTTTTGCTACTATCATCACTTCAACCCCCAGGCAGAAAGGATCGCAGCATATCGTGTTGTTTGAGACTTGGGTACCTCTAAACCTATTGGTTAAGCATCATTTTTCCCACAACCAATCAAATTTGCTCGTGTTTTTCGGAGTTTCATGGATTTTCACATTTTCAGACACACCCAAATATCATGGCAGCTGTATATCGTTTCAATATCCCCATCCTATGAACCGTTTTGGTGAACTTCCCAGCTGTTCATGGTGAGCTCACCAGGCATCGATGCCTTCCGGCGGCACCGCGTCCACGGACCAAACCATGCCAGAGCCTTGATCCAGCTGAGAATGCCGGTCTTTGACAAAGAATATGACCCATAGCCATGGAAAATCCCCTATAAAGGAGGTTTATAGCTGGGAAAATCATCCAGAATTTGTCATTTTCCATGGCTATGTTAACTAACCAGAGGGTATGTGTTTTAATGGTGATATACTGGTGGTAAAATACCCTCCAGTAAACTAACATGGCTATGGAAAATGGACCATTAATAGATGATTTACCTTTTAACATAGTGTTTTCCCATAGTTATGTTAGTTCACCAGAGGGTATACTGGTGCTAAATGGTGATGGTATAAATGGAGCATGATGTAAATGGAAAATGATATATAAACCCAACTATATATCGTTCAGTGGGACATTTTGCTGAAAACCCTGGTCTTTAACCCCAAATATGTGAGTTGCCCGTACATTTTCGCGGGAACCAAGTCTGAGATATTCAGGGACCCTTCTTGGAGGATCACCCCACTCAGTAAGTGGCTAGTAACTGGGATTACAACCGATTTGTAAATGGAGTAATGTTGGTAAAACAATAATAAACCATCCCCCAAATCACCATAAATAGGTGGTATAGACCATTCCCAAATGGGTGGTTTATTATTGTTTTACCAACATTAACCCACTTTGAGGACTTACTAACCCGGGTAACTTAGCTCACTAGGATGATTCTCCACGTACTTAGTGGGCTAGTTCATCCCAGTCACCACTGGACATTACCCCTACTTACCCTACTTTCACTGGAGTTATGACCCACTTCCCAACTGGGATGAGACACCAAGTACCGGATACGAATGGGTTATGTCCCAGCTGGGTAAAAAGCTGGTTATATGAAGTTATATTGGATTGGAATATGGTTTTTATCCACAGCCAAAAAGTCGCACAGCAAGAAGATGAGGGTCTCATTCGAGCCATGGCTGATGAAATGTGTCAGACCCTGCCATTTTTGGGGAAAGGTATCTATAGAAGCTTTGCCATGGGAAGACTCGTGGGTACAGCCTATGACACCCCCCCGCTCTACTTCGGGCAATTTGCTAACACCAAAATAGCAGTTGTGGAAAGTTCATCTCCCCGAAAAATGGTATACGGTCGGTTATATATCCCACTATATCCCAATAAGTATATACCCAATAATATCCCCAATCCAATTATATTAGGTCTTGATCTATTGTCCATTGGCTAAAGGGGGAAATCACATCGCAGCACGCTTAACGGAAGCCACGGTTTCAGTGAGGTCCGGTTTCAGCAAGAAGATCATAGGCGATTACGTTCAACTTTCAGAGGACGGGATGATTCGGGCTGGGGGTGTATGGCTTCAACAGTCTCGGATGGTTTTACCCTCTGGTTACTTAACAGTTCGCCATGGAATAGCTGGCTAGTTTTAGATGATTATAAACATCTATAAACCTCCATTTAGTTCGGGGATTTCCCATGGCTATGTTAAAGAACCAGAGGGTAGTGTTTCTTTAAACGAACTTGAGATCCTTAGGATATTTCAGGGGATTTCACCAACTAATTTTGTCAGCTTCATTCTCCGCGTGAAGGTCTACTAATAAACCATCTGTTATATGGGGTATGGTTTGGGGTTTATAAACCAACAAACATAGCTTTGGGGGGCACTACCTTGCAGGAAAATGTTGATGAAATTGCATGAAATTACCGTTATCGGGAAAGACCTGGTTCTGGAAAGACCCCAGGTGTAGAGCAATCAAAAGCATTGCAACATAAATTACCCTTTGGGATCCCTCAAATGTGGCAGTGCCGAATATCCCGTAAATGGATGTTTTAAAGAGGAAAATCATCCATACAGGGGGATGTTCCATTGTCATGTTTGACTACCGTTTACTATATCAGTAGGTCTTGATTTCTCCATCTTGTTGACAGCAGTCATGGTCGCCTGCTGCAAGAATGCAATCTGTTTAACATTTGGAGGTTTCCTAAAATGGGGGTACCCCAATAGCTGGATGGTTTATAATGGAAAATCCATCTATAAATGGATGATTTGGGGGTACCCCTATTATAGGAAACCTCCATTTAAGAAATGAAATATCAGTGAATATCACCCTAAGAGTGTGTACATATGTAGCTTGTAGCTCATTCATTCCATGTTTGTCTTACCACGTTAGAAGAACTCATNGTGAATATCACCCTAAGAGTGTGTACATATGTAGCTTGTAGCTCATTCATTCCATGTTTGTCTTACCACGTTAGAAGAACTCATTTTGCCTGTGTGGCGACTTACTTTGGCTCAAGACTGTTGTAAAACAGGCTGCAGCTGCGCGCTGCTTTGCACA